>JAVTVY010017257.1:0-59086 GCA_036873755.1 Hanleya hanleyi | reverse complement strand
TTATGGTACCGTATGGTATTATCATTCAGTGATAACTGTTTTGAATTTCGGAAAATATTTGAACAAGTACATGTATATCGATTTGTGTATTTTCAATTCTGGCTCATAAGTTTGCAAATTTTAAATGTAAGCTTACACCTAAAGCCTGTTTTATTGAATTATCTATTTTGACTGATTTCTGTCGTGCACACTGACAGGGAGTTCTGGAAATGAATTAGAACACAGCTGAGTTGTACAATATAGAATAGAAAAGAATATCTCTTTATTGTATGCTTATATTCCAAAGGGTTGACGTAAACAGAGAAACAATAAATTGGCAATGTATGGATGGTGTAAACTACTTTATTGAACAGAAAACTCATTTGATTTGTATCTGGTTCTAGTTTCATTAAATTTTACTGTTCAGTTATTAAGAATTTTATTTCTTGTTTTTCTGTAGAAAGCAGCTTGACTTGGCTCTCAGAGAGTCGACTCCAAAATTGAGTACAAAAAATAAAATAAAACATAAAATTTGGAGTGGGCAAATATTTCGGGATGGGCGGTGATGCTAAACAGTATTTATTTTTTTTAACCAGCCTTATTACAATGTATGCTTTGAAAATAACATGCAAGGTTTCTTTGATTCTGAACATACTTCCTCTGAATTAAAATGCACAAATAAATTACATACTGGTACAGATACTGCGAGGAATTTCGCTGCTCTGAGAAAAATTGGCTTGATACTTTGCAGAAAATAACGTTCCCTAGTAACTAATGTGAGAGAGACAGTTTTACTTGCTCAAATACCGGTACCCGTACAGGGCTAGCTAAGATTCATAGCGTCTCCCTTCCCCACCGCTATGCCGACGACAACTACATTTCCCTGGTGGTAATACAAACATCTCCATGGGGCACTTATTATTACCTTTGCGCCCTATTGGACCTTCATTAACTTGAGAAAAAGGGCCGCCATGAATAAAAATACCATAATCGATGTTGTGATCATCATCCCATGTATACACGGGGTCTATTATGACATTAATGCCCATCTTCTTGACCCTCGATTTCAGGTGATTTTGAGGCTCCATAGGGATAATTTTAACGTCTGTAATTAAGTTTTGACCGACGAATGGCCATTTAGTCTGCCATTTCTGTATTTTTATTCATGGCGACCCATTTTCTCAAGTTAATGAAAGTCCAATAGGGCGCAAAGGTAATAATAAGTGTGCCATGGAGATGTTCGAGTTACCACCAGGGAAATGTATTTGTCGTCGGCATAGCGGTGAGGGAAGGGAGACGCTATGAATCTTAGCTAGTACAGGGCTTGAAATTTACATTAAACTGCAGGACATGTCCTTCTGAAATTGTGCATTGTCCTGAAAGGTTTTAACCACATTTTTATCCTTTTGTATTGTGTGCAGGACAAAAACTAGATGGAGAAAACCATCCATGAATTGATGTGATATCTGACGGTCGTAATGAATTACGACCGTCAGATATCACATCAATTCATGGATGGTTTTCTCCATCTAGACAAAAACTAGCTAAGAATCAATTTTGTACTGCTTATCTCATTCAATATTTCAACCCCTGCCGTACGAAGGAACGGAAGCAGTGAAGGGAACCATCTTGGTGGATTGTCTTACTCATGGTTTCCGACATACACTAAGATAATTGTTGTCGATAATTCGATTTCAGTTTTTGTGTTTTACTCACCATCGATGTCTTTTTGGCTGAAATACTGAGCCTGAAAAGATAAAACATATGTTTAGATCAATCCTATACAACTTATAACTTATTCCGAGGGACAATATTTGTTCAGGAGTCAACAAAACTTTACCATTTTTAACTACCGGTAGTTTGACAGGCACACCCAGCCAAAAATTAGACCTAACAAGAGTGGTCTCCCGTTTCCAAAGGATTATTTTAAAAGTCCAACCTGACACGTAGGCGGAATATTTTGTTCGGTCATCTCCAATATATGAACAACAGAGTAATTTAGCTTATTGTGGATGTGATATGTATAAAATAAAATAAAATAAAATAAAATAAGCCTTATTTTTGAATTGGCTATTTGTAAAGTAATAATCATTGTCTCGTGATACTTACATGGAGTATGAACCGAGACTCCCTTAAATTAATACTTGGATGGGTGACCGAGTGCTGTACTGACTGGGCTGATCAGTGTCCAGAATAATAGGAACTGTGGACACTCTCGTGTTCTGGCACATGTAGGCACCGTCGTGATATGACTGAAACAATGTTGAAAACGACGTTAAATCCTACTCACTCACTCACTCACTCCCTTAAATTAATGGAATATAAATAATTGATTGTGTTGATGGGCCGCGAAATTCACGTGGGACTCGGCCCTTAACTACGGTACAATTCAAAAGAATTAGCCTCAAAGGTTTCTGCTGTGATTCTGCAAATAACAGGGATCTTTTTTCAAATTAAAAACAACTTGTACCATGCAGTTATTTATAAGAAACACAAAGTTGTTTATGTAGACCTACCCAGTATAGGACAAGGAAATTCTGGCTTCATTCTGTCAAGTAGGCCTACTCTGGAGCCACTCTATGCCACTCACTTGATGTATAAAAAGAAGAGTTAAAAAAAAATAAAAAAATAAAAAATAAATAAACAAATTCTGGCTTCATTCTGTCAAGTAGGTCTACTCTGGAGCCACTATATGCCACTCACTTGATGTATAAAGAGAAGAGTTAAAAAAAATAAAAAATAAATAAATAAATAAATAAATAAATAAAAGTGACTGTGACAGTTGCAGGTGAGTAGTACCGGTACGTACTTTCTGTGTGACCATTAATGTATCGAAATACCGGCACCGTACGTCTGATGACGCAATACACGCTGTTTTATGGCTTACTTATGTATTTTATCTCTATTTTAATATATTTTAATGGTGTCGTATTGTTCTGTCAGTGAATAGCTCATGTTTCGAGTTAATGTTGCCTGTATGTAAACTAGCTAAATAATAGCCATCATACTCGTGAGGGCTATATATTATTTAGCTTTTTGTAAACACGTCCGGCTTTAAACAAAATAGGCAAAACAATATCTGATCGTTAGAATTTGATATATTTTATGAGTATATTCTGTCGGAAACCGGTAGGGTCCAGACCACTATTTTAATTTACATTGGCGGCAATGTTAAAAGCTGCTAACGTAATTGCATCTCTCCGATTGATTAATTAAGTCTAGACTCCCATATTTCGGCAAGAAGTACCTTTATTCAAGTGCTACAACCGGACAGGCTTCTTGACGGCGAAATTTTGAGTTATGCGCGCTCGTACAAATGACGTCACAATTTTGGCTTTTTTCTCTGCTTTCAGAAAGCGGTGCACAGGCACCCAAATAGTCCCTCTTAGCAACTCCTTATTAGGCCGGTTAAAATCAAACTCAAAGCGGAACCAAACACATATCATACTTCAATCACCCACCACTGGCCTTCAATTATTCCTGGCAACAGAGACTGGAAAAAATATTGAAAACAATTCACTTCTCTGGCAGAGGTTGCCTAAAGGGGGGTTAACGGATCGGCACTATTTTTAATAGTGGTCTGGTACCGGTACCTTGATAGCGAACATACGTTTCGTAATTATAAGACAAATGGTTTCCGAAATTGACCGCTTTTGTGACCTTTGACCGGAGCAGACGACCATTCACAGTTGAGCAATTCCCCAGATCTTGACACGATTGTGTTCTTCGGAGCGTATTGTGTTCCTTGACCAGATCATGCATATTCATTGGGCGAAAATTTCACCTTCCCACATAGCTCCGGTATAGCCTTGTTCCATACTACGTGAGAACAACGCTACGGCTGCAAGCCAGTCACCAGATCGAGTTGTTGGGAAATTGCCGTACGGGCAATATTTGCCAGACCAATTGACCATAACCAATAAAATAATTCGATTCTATGTCCACTTACCTTTCATAAAACTCCTTGTTTATGAGTGACCGTCCGTTTTTAGCTTGGCAAGAGATCGAAACTCGGACGAGGGGGTTATACTGTCCATGTAAAACTTTTCGATGTAAAGATGGCGGCGATGTGGACAGTTTTACCCCCCCTCGTCCGAATTTCGATCTCTTGCCAAGCTAAAAACGGACGGTCACTCATAAACAAGGATTTTTATGAAAGGTAAGTGGACATAGAATCGAATTATTTTATTGGTAATGGTCAATTGGTTCGGCAAATATTGCCCGTACGGCAATTTCCCAACAACTCGATCTGGTGACTGGCTTGCAGCCGTAGCGTTGTTCTCACGTAGTATGGAACAAGGCTACACCGGAGCTACTTCCCACATCGATAAGATAAAGACCGAGAATGTGTTTTTTTTATTGTAGATATTCTTAAACATAAGCTAGAAGGTATTAGATCGATACAAAAATCTAATAAATAAAGCAGATATATTCGCTATTGAGTGAAGATACACATCAGGACCATTAAAGGGATTTTAAAGGGCTTACAACGTAAACAAAAAAACAAAAACAAAAAAACAACCAACAGAAATAATAATAACAAATATATATATATTATAACCAGGCTGATTATAGGACATAATTTATGCTGTACCGTACTATGGAATCTCTGATTGGTCAGCAACATCCGACTTACAAACTAAGACCGATCGTAATAAATTAATATCCTATCAAAGATTAGCTAAGATTCATAGCTTCTCCCTTCCCTCACCGCTATGTCGACGACAAATACATTTCCCTGGTGGTAACTCGAACATCTCCATGGCGCACTTATTATTACCTTTGCGGCCTATTGGACCTTCATTAACTTGAGAACATGGACCGCCATGAATAAAAATACAGAAATGGCAGACCAAATGGCCATTCGTCGATCAAAAATTAATTACAGACGTTAAAATTATCCCTATGGAGCCTCAAAATCACCTGAAATCGAGGGTCAAGAAGATGGGCATTTCCGTCATGATAAACCCCGTGTATACAGGGGATGATGATCACAACATCGAGTATGCTATTTTTACCTCCGTCGATCAGACGGAGGTCTAGGAGCGCAACGTGAAATCTCCCGCCAAATAATTGTCATATGGGGAACCCACGACTCATAGTATTTCCAATAGGGATCGTCATGGTTCCCGACGAAATCTTGAATCTTTCTTTGGACACAAATCAATGCTTACGTCACAAAAGGTGTGTATCCTTTGCAGCACTTCCACCGGGTCTCTTTTTTCGAGGGTACTAAATTCGCGCGTGTACTTATAGCTTCGCGCTGGTACAGATGGCCGGTATGCGACGAAGACAAACCTGCGCTTTCATAAAAAGTAAATTTTCACGAAAGAAAAACTCGCATTCCAGATAGTATAATTGGAAACTTCCTCGAGAATCTCTGAATCGGCAAAAAGATAAAGGATGAGTGTCATTCACCAGGATGCGAGTCGGAAGTGAGAAGTCAAATTCAAAGTCAGAGGTCAAAAACGTAAAACTCCGAAGAACTCTCTCGGCTTTTTCTTTTCTTTTTTTTTTAATTGGGGGATGAGGGTTGGGGAGATAGCGACTGAAAAAATATATCTTCCCATGCTTCAATCGTTATCTGTGAATCCGATCAACAACCTAGCCAGATAATCTGTCAAAAATTATCCGTCGTCTGGGTAAGGTTGAAGGGTCATCGGAAGCTCGAACTGTGATACAGGCAAAAACTGTTGTTGTTGTAGTCTGGAAAAATAACTCTGCCTCACGAGGCGCTCTCTCAGCTTTTTCTTTTCCTTTTGTTTGAAGATGGGGGGGGGGAGGGGGGAGATAGCGACTGGAAATATATATCTTCCCATGATACTTCAATCGTGCGCTCATGAATTCCACGGAAAAGCGGACATTGCTAAACAGCCCTTTTTCGCATAAAATTCACTCCACATTCTGTCGTAGACATGCTGTTTGTTCTATTAGCTTCCTATGATCCCCGGGAACAAGCCAATAATAGAGAAGATGTGTTTTAATAGCGAAATATTTTTCCCGCAATTTTTTAACATGAAGAACTCGGGAAATTTCAAATTGTCAAAGAAGAAAAATTGCACTTTACTGAAAACTATACTATTTTGAAACATCTGCAGAAAAGATATGCATGCATGTATAATATGTTGATCTTGACTGTTTATTGGTATTCCTTTTGTTAAATTTGTATACGGCCTCGATGAGGTGTTTTATACAATAAAATGAATCTGAATCTGAATCTGTGGCGGGAGCTGTATACCTTAGTAAAAATAAGAGGCCAGAGTTTTAATTTTCTAAGTAGAAGAGATAAATTCACTCTAGGAATATTTTTTTGAAGAAAATGTGTAATTAATAAAGCACTTTTACCGATAAGATTTAAAAAGCGCACTCGTGATTCCATCACGATTTTTTGTCGATTCCGTCACGGACTAGATTTAACCCCTGGGATGATCCAGTCGCGTTTTCTCACGATGAAAAAAATCTTATCATCCTTGGGTACTGTATGTTAGTAAGAGATGTCATATAAGAATAGTCAGATTGAAACAGAGCAGCAAAAAAATAGACAAGCAACACTAGTCAAGAGTCATGTCCGTTTCAGGTGATTCCGTCACGAACATTTCGAAGCATGATTTACTGAAAATGCTGGATCATCTGTAGATTTTTCATGGATCCGTAAACAGATGTCATATAGAATAGCAAACTAAACTTGAAACTACATGGGTATGACCACGGAACTTCCGAGTACATGACTTTGAATAAAGAAAAAGTCTTCCCAACGGTGATTCCGTCACGGTGGAATTCATGATCTGTGAATCCGATCAACAACCTAGCCGGACAATCTGTCAAAAATTATCCGTCGTCTGGGTAAGGTTGAAGCGTAATCGGAAGCTCGGACTGTGATACAGGCAAAAACTGTTGTTGTTGTAGTCTAGAAAAATAATTGGCATGCACTCTATGGAGAAGGGCCTCGTGAGGCACAAAGTGCAATTTTTTGTTGTTGTTTATCTGCAAATCCGCTCAACTCGATGGGTATCTTTCACTTGTTCTCACAGTTGCCTGGCCTGTGTGATATTGGGTGGTCGAAGTCTACGTATAGTTTTTTTCAATAAATTATGGAAATTAATATAAACATATATACAGATATTTTTTTAAATAGATTTTTTATAAGTGTATTTCTCTTTCATCTTTGGCTCAATTAAAGTCATTCTCTAAAATGTGAAGCCGAGTTAATACAGTTTTTAATTATCTACCAAACCCTGTCCTCTATGACATAGAATAAAAGAGAAGTTGAGAATAGAACCGCTCAACACAGTCATTTCTAAACATCAAGTTGTACATAAGTATTTTTACTTACTCTGTACAAGCTGAGGGCATTTTTGTGGCTTTTGAAAATTTTGAGATTTTTGCGAGTCTGTCCATATTTAACTAAGCGACGTCCAAGCGAGCTAATGTACGCGCGTTATATTCATATCAAGTATGGTGCGGCTTGTGTTCAATGAGGCTTGGAATGTTTATACAATTAATTTTCTTCTCACTGTTACACAATAAATATTTGCTGCGTGGAATCCAGTCATTTGTTCCATAGGGGCAATATTCTCATCAGCCATCCCCATTCAATGTGAATGTGATACATGTACAAGTCCATGGTCATTGATACAGTAAGGTGAAGGCGAAGGTGACCTGTAACACCAGTATACAAAATTATACAGAGCGCATTGAATCCTCATCATATGATGTTGAGACAGATCAGAACGAAGTGTCGGTAAAATCAGGTGTGTTTTGAAGAGCATTCTCTCATCAATGATGATGCTATACTGTACACATACAAAATATGAAGTATTGCTGTGTTAGGCCTATAGCACAAAATCACAAGCAAGTTGGTACAACTAGGCACACAGGGTCTCATTTCTGTCGCTAACGTGTTGATTTGGGTGAGGGGATCCTCTCATGGTGAGGTGTGGGTGGGATGGGGCCTAATGTCTCAAGCACTTTTCCAGGTTTTCCATCAATATACTCTATTCCATACCCCAATATTTCAAGCACGTCAAATCAAACAAAAATTATTTGCTGGGAATGTGTCTGGACATGCTAGTGAGGAACCCTCAATCCCAGATTAATTACCATTGATGAAGCTAACGTCCAACAAATGCAAAATTGAGCTTGGCATCCGGCCGTATGTTATTCAGTGATGTATTACGCTACGGACCCTGTTGCCTCGACGGAGGTCTTTGCGCTCATCCAGCGCTTGTTATTCATGGCGGCCCATTTTCTCAAGTTAATGAAGGTCCAATAGGGCGCAAAGGTAATAATAAGTGCGCCATGGAGATGTTCGAGTTACCACCAGGGAAATGTATTTGTCATCAGCATAGCGGTGAGGGAAGGGAGACGCTATGAATCTTAGGTAATCAATGCTAGGAACTTACTGATTTCAACTCATGAATAGTTAATAGTCTTTTGCCATCGCGGCCGCATTTTTAACTACTTAACTTGCAGACGTGGTTGGGGGGGGGGGGGGGGGGGGGGGGGGTAGGGGTAGGATTAGGTATCCTCTTTAACTCAGTGTTTAT
This sequence comes from Hanleya hanleyi, assembly GCA_036873755.1. Lineage (NCBI taxonomy): Eukaryota > Metazoa > Mollusca > Polyplacophora > Lepidopleurida > Hanleyidae > Hanleya > Hanleya hanleyi. The sequence continues at coordinate 50,561 of JAVTVY010017257.1, read as the reverse complement.
GCCAATGATCAGTCCATATTTCTACCCCGCTTTATGGTGCCAATCTGGTGGGAGAGCGGTAACATCAGGAGATACCCCACCAGCGTGGCGCCTGGTTCGGCTGGGCCGACGAAAGAGCCCAGGCTACCATCATGTTCCCTTCAAAGCACTATGAAGAGTTCTCGGGATTGGTCAACATTCGCGTTAGTGCAAACCGGTTAGATCACACAGGCGTCATATCCAACAGGGAAGCAGATGGGATATAATTTTAATTAGATGAAACGAAAACTTAACCTGGACTTCATGATCATTGATAGTCTAGCAGATGCTATAAGTATAATATTTACCATCAACGAGATAGAAGTAGTATAAAAAACCATTTTAAGGTCGTATTGACCTACTTATTTGTTCCCCGGGTAAAATTTAAGGGGGAACTTTGTCACAAAATGAGGCTGTCGACGGGTGAGGCCCTAGCGAAGTGACGTCACGACAGAGCAAGAAACAATGATGGACTCGATCATGTCTGGACATGTTATGGGATTCCTCCGCGGTGAGGTGATCTGGTGCTAATGCGGTCTGCCTCCGCGGGGAAAAAGTAGTCCCCAGACTTCAACTACACTGCATGATACGATTGAGTCGAGTGAGGTGTCAAAGTGAAGCATTCGTGAAGGTGCACCCAGTCATGGGTGGGTGCATGTAAAATTTTCTCCAAAAAAAAGAGGAACACTGACTTTACCCTACAATATACTCCTATCAACCCTATCCCAAAGGGATAATATCGGTCCCCCGGGCTTATCGGAGCCTGCCTATCCAGTCAATCGGGTGTTTTCATAGAAATAAATAAATTAAATAAAAAAACGGAATACGGACTTCTACACTAGGGGCCTGTATTATATAATATACGGGAAAATGCCTGTTTGGGGGAGGGGGGGTATCATATTTTTTTTTGTGGGTTTTACTATGGGTTGTGGGGTCTCGTTTTTCTCATCTCGCCAAGAAAATCACAATGGGAAGGTACCGGGTGGATCTGTATATAGCCCCATACAGCTCCATACTGGCTATGGGGGGATAGGTCCAACCCGTTTTCAATATTCTGCGCATGCACAGTCTGGCCGTAGTATAGAAAGCAGGCATTTGGGGGGGGGTATGTGGGGGTGTTTTGGGGGTGCAGATGGACCGCTATGGGCCCGAATGGGTCGTGGAAGGTGTCAAAGTGAAGCATGTGTGGGGTAGAGCCAGAATGGCGTGTTTTAAGTGCAAAGTCGCGTCAATCTGCGCATGCGCAGTTGGTTGTAGTAAGTAAAGTGGCCATTTTGGGGCAGTGCAGGAAGGTATTTGGTGTAGAGATGGGCCATCCTTGGTCCGAATGCGTCCTGGGAGGTGTCATTTTGAAGCTCTCGGGGTGTAGACCCCGATTTGAGGGATGTCCACAGCATCGGTGACGTCATCAGTACGAGTAGTAGCGAAAGTGGACATTTTGGGGCAGTGAAGGAAGGTATTTGGGGTACAGATGGACCATTCTTGGTCCGAATGCGTCCTGGGAGGTGTCGTTTTGTAGCTCTCGGGGTGTAGACCCCGATTTGAGGGATGTTCACGTCATCTGTGACGTCATCAGTAGGAGTAGTAGCCAAACGTACTAACGACGGTGAGTGAGTGAGTGAGCTCCTGACTACTCCATCCCCGAGCTCCGAGCTTCCGTCGTTACGCCTTAACGCCCGTCGTTACGCCTTAACGCCCTAGCATAACGCCTTGACGCCATGATATACACAGATGAAAGAAAAACAACAACATCAAGGATGAGAGATGGGAGAACAGCAACAACAACATAGTTTTTTTTCATATGGTCTATTCTCCCCTCCAGTACATCATATCCACGCTGAGGGAGCCGCGTTGGCTATGTTTACAATTCAAGATGACTCTTGGCCAATCAGAGGCCGCCATTTGGCGCTGTGTCACTCATATTCGTTCTTGCCCGTTACTGCGTTAGATGTATTCTCGGATGCTCTTGTCCAATCAGAAGTCGCCGTTTCAGAAACTTTCGTCTTTGCTCGGTGTGACATAATCGTCGTTGGGCAGGCCTGGATATTGTTCTGGCAGCATGTCCTGAAAGAGTTGTTTGCGCATCCTGATCGCATTTTCCAGGGCCTCAGTGGGTGGTAGCCCCATATCCTCTTCCAAGTGACGCTTGGTCTTCATGATAGACCTGTGCGTGGGATCGCCTTTCATTTCAAGCGGTAGTAAGGTATACTGTTCATAGATCGCCATGGCTGTTTTCCTGATGCAGGGGCGCATTTTGGGTGTACGCCTGTTGTAAGTTATCCTGTCCGGCATCCTCGATCGCTGCAGCATGAGTATTGATAGATGCTGTCACAATACGATCCCAGAAGAAAGGTTCTGCCTCACTTTCCTGGTATGTAGGCTGAATATCTGAGGTCAAGCTCTCCTTATAAGTATATAGACTCTCAGCAATCTCACTTTCCTGGGATGTAGGCTGACTATCTGAGGTCAAGCTCTCCTTATCAGTAGATAGACTCTCATCAATTTCTGTATCGGCTTCTTGTGCCTCGGAGTCTTCAATCCCATGTATATTTTTCTCGTGTCGCATCATATCGTAACGTCTGGTGAACGTGCGTTGGCACTCAGAGCAAGTATAAGCCATGTTGATGGTTGAGCGTCGACTGTGCGTGTTTTGGCAATACACTTGCTTTTATAGACAGTAACGCCCGTCAATGCTTACGCTTCAACGCCCTGGTGAACTAGCTCAGAAGCCCTGATTTTCATGGAATTGCCACCAATACATCGAAATGCATTGACGCCCGTCAACGCCCGTCGTTAAGCCTTAACGCCCTATCTTTACGCCGTAACGCCAGCCTCAGCGCCTTAACGAGCGATGAAGGGGTTTTGAACTTTTGATTAACCTTTGAACTCTTGAGTGCACTTTCGGTCACGTGACCGGAAGTGACCTTTGACCACGTGATCGGAAGTGACCTTTGACCACGTGACCGGAAGTGACCTTTGACCCTGCCCTGCTCGGAAGTGACGTCATCGTACGCAGGCGCGCACACACACACATATCTGGTGCACCCGCACCCTGGTGTACCCTATATCCCGTGTACAGGGTGCACAACGTATGTGTGTGTATGTGTGTGCGCCTGCGTGCGATGACGTCACTTCCGAGCTATATGGGGCTATATACAGATCCACCAGGTACTTCACCGTTTCGCTCCGGGACCCTTCCCATTGTGATTTTCTCGGCGAGACGAGAAAAACGAGACCCCACAACCCATAGTAAAACCCACAAAAAAAATATGACACCCCCCTCCCCCATACAGGCATTTTGCCGTATATTGTATATTACAGGCCCCTAGTGTAGAAGACCGTTTTTTTTCACCCAAGTGACTGGATGGTAGGCCCCGATAAGCCCGGGGGACCGATATTATCCCTTTGGGATAGGGTTGATAGGAGTATATTGTAGGGTAAAGGCCGTGTTCCGGTTTTTTTTTGAGAAAATTTTACATGCATCCACCCATGACTGGATGCGCCTTCACGAATGCTTCACTTTGACACCTCACTCCACTCAATCGGACCATGCAGTGTATTTGAAGTCTGGGGACTACTTTTTCTCCGCGGAGGCAGACCGCATTACCACCAGACCACCTCACGGGGGAGGAATCCCTTAACATGTCCAGACATGATCCAGTCCATCATTGTTTCTTGCTCTGTCATGACTTCACTTCGCTAGGGTCCCACCCGTCAAGAGCCTCATTTTGTGACAAAGTTCCCCCTTAAATTTTACCCGGGGGAACAAATAAGTAGGTCAAAACGACCGTAAAAGGGTTTTATATACTACTGATAGAGGAAGCCATTAAGGGGCTAAATAGACATATTGCCCGACATATTTAACCTGACTGCTGAACATCTTATCTATGGACAAGCTCCGGTGGCAGCATTCTTCACAGACCTTATCAAAAACATCGACGAACTCCCAACTGTAAAACATCTCGGCATAATACGGCAATCTGGCCCAGCAGATGAGATAGATGGAACAATTACAACTGGCAGAAACACCCTATATAGCCTGATGGGAGCTGGTCTACACGGCTTCAACGGGGTCAACCCCCTGGTAGGCCTCCACCTATGGAACTCATACGTTTTACCCAGGACATCTCACAGCTTCGAAGCCACGATTATCCGTAAAGCAGACCTACTAAAACTGGAAAACTTTCAAAAACAGAAGCTGAAACAAATTCAGAACTTACCCACAAGGTGCTCTGATGCAGCTGCCACATTACTCCTCGGGGCCGAAAAAGTGGAGGCAACGATTCACAAGAAGGCCATATCACTGTTCTTATCTATATGCCATGACCCGACAAGCAGAGAACACAGTCTTGCTCGCAGACAAACTGCCTTGAAGTCTATACACGACACTAGCTGGTTCTCCACAATGAAAGGAATCCTCGTCAAATACGACCTACCATCGGCAGTGGAGTTAATCCTAAACCCACCATCACGCGAGTCTTTCAAACGAAAATCCAAAAAGCCATCGATAGCTTCTGGACCAACCACCTACAGGACGAAGCATCAACCAAAAGCTCCCTTAACTTTCTGAATGCTAAAGCATGTGGAGTTAAAAGCCCCCACCACATATGGTCAACAGACGGATCCTCTCCCCGGGATGTAAAACGAGCAACAATCAAGGCCAAGTTACTAACCGGATGCTATCTGCTTCATGAAAACCGCTCGAAGTTTAATCAATTCGACACAAACCCGACCTGCCCCCTCTGTTCGGACGAACCGGAAGACCGTCCTCATTTCAACTGCACATGTAAGAAGCTGGAACACATCCGCGACCAGCCCATCAAGAAAATTCTCAATCTACTGGCGGACACGGGCTTCCATGACCTGGTTCCTCTGGCTCGATCAAACCCTGTGACCATGACACAAATAGTACTGGACATTAGTAAATTGATCCCGATAAACATTCTTAAAGGCACAGAGCTTCTACAGCGCCTCGAATCCATATCGCGACTACTGTGCTTTGCACTTCACAATGAAAGAGCAACCATGGTTATGAAGGACTCTGAAAGGAGAGAGAGAGCTAGTTCGCGTCGGTAATAGTAACTGAGTATGGATAAGTCAGATAGTGACGAGTCCGTGTAAATAGTGTTTCAAAGTCACATGTATTAATATGTACTATATACCTCACGGAGGGTGCTCCTAGATGAAAGGAGGAATTTCCGGATCAACAATACCGGTACGTTATGTCAAAAGAACTATTAACGACTTCCTGACGCATTTGTGGCCCAAAATGAGGGCGGGAGTAGCATGTATAAACTTCTTCACAATTACAATGATGTGATAAAAGATGCGACATCTTCTGGAAGCTTGTGTTGATATTTCATCAAAATTGTACTCTCTTAAAAAAGTTGAGTGAAATTTCACTCAAGTAAGAGTGGAAAATGATCCCACTCAATACTTGAGTGAGATTTTTACTCAACTTGAGTTACTTTTCCCTCAACTTGAGTTAAATGCACTCAACCTGAGTGACATTCACTCAAGCATAAGAGTGGAAATTGATTCCACTCAAGTTGAGTGAACTTGAGTCGTTGAGTGAAAAGTAACTCAAGTTGAGTGAAAAGTAACTCAAGTTTGACTGAACAGGTATATTTCACTCAAACTTGAGTGGAACAATTCACTCACGTTTTTTAGAGAGTACATTGCCATTTCATAGACTTCACAAAAGTCGTGTAACAGATGGGGCGGTTGCTATATTTCGCTGCATTTATCAAATATTTTGCTTGGAAGAAAACGTAATTTAGCAGATTGGTTCTTTTGTTGTCAGGTTGCTATAGGGTTTCAAAATATTGTCTCTCAAGAAAGAAATATTTGGAACCACGGCGGACATGTTTTGGATGAAATTTTACCAGAATGAACATGGTTGGACTAGAGGACAGTCGCATAAAGCATTAGTACGAGTATCAACGTCAGTAGTATATAAAGGACCGAATTTGCCGGGAGAGATAACTCTTGGGGAGGTTCCGACAGGGGGCGCCAACAGCTCAAGAGGCCAAAAACTACCTCCAACACAAGAGAGCTCCACGTAGCGTTCACTATAGTTCCGGCAACCTTTGACCTTACATTCTTCCGTGGTTATGCGGTCTGGTGGTCATGTGGTCGCGGAGAGAAGCTTCCGCGGACGGAAAGTAATCCCAAATACGTGGGAAGCCGGGGGAAAATTCTCCAGACTTCAAATACGCTGCATGGGCCGATTGAGTCGAGTGAGGTGTCCCCGCTCCTCCAGGCCTATCCAGTCATGGGTAGGTGTATGTTTGCACAGAAAAAAGCAAAATAAATAAACAAAAAAGCGGAACACGGACTTTACTCCTACAATAAGGGCCTGTATTATACAATATACGAAAAAATATCTATATGGGGTATGGGCGTGGTCATTTTTGGGGGGGGGATTTTACTATGGGTTGTTAGGTCTTGTTTTTCACGTCTGGCCACGACAAACACGATGGGAAGGGTCTCGGAGGTAAGCGGTGAAATTTTTCGAAAAGTACCGGGTAGGTCTGTATTGTAGCGGATTTTAAGGGCTAAGACCCCCTATTGGTAAACTCGGTATAACCACTAATGTTCCTGTATGCTGCCACCACCTATTTTTCACATAAAACAGGAAAGTAACTGGATTTCTTGTATCCTAAATATTTCTTCTTCTCCGGACACGCCGCTACCAACTGGATTCGGATTGTAACCTTTACCACTGCCTCATTCCCCTTGGTGCATCGCTCTCGCTGCATCTGGATCTTGTCTTTCAGCCTACTTCAACACAGATAGCAATGTCTTGCAACTGGTTAAATGGTACCGCTCTCAATATAACCGTCAAATTGAATGTTAGTATTATACCTCTCAGGGTATCTCATTTTTACACTACTGATCCAACGGTAACAGTAACCAACTTCAGTCCAATTTCACAGTTAAACAAATACATCGGTTTTATTTCTGGATCACTTGAATATATACAGTTAATTCAGTAATCAATTTGATTAGTCCTCATTGATAATTTGAATGAATCAGGAAATTCAATGCTGTAATGCTTGATTGATATTCTTCTGGTGACACTTGGTAAGAACTGGTAATATGGCGAAAATTGTCAGAGAACCTTAAAACTCCTTTGAAAGGTTCAGCTATGTCCGCTTGAAATAGGAAGTACCTTTGCTGTAATCCTTAGCAGTTCCAAATGGTTCATGTAATTCTAGATGGTTCATGTAACCCTAATGGTTCATGTAACCCTGATGGTTCATGTAACCCTAATGGTTCATGTAACCTTAATGGTTCATGTAACCCTGGATGGTTCATGTAACCTTGGATGGTTCATGTAACCCTGATGGTTCATGTAACCCTGATGGTTCATGTAACCTTAATGGTTCATGTAACCCTGGATGGTTCATGTAACCTTGGATGGTTCATGTAACCCTGATGGTTCATGTAACCCTGATGGTTCATGTAACCTTAATGGTTCATGTAACCCTGGATGGTTCATGTAACCCTGGATGGTTCATGTAACCTTGGATGGTTCATGTAACCCTGATGGTTCATGTAACCCTAATGGTTCATGTAACCTTAAAGGGAACGTAAACTCTGGTGAAACTTGCATGGCCAGTTAAAGCTTTTTCCTCATAGAATCCAAATCGTTTATCAGATATTTTTTTACAATTTTTTCAAAGCAGTACTAAACGTCTTAACTTCGTTACACTGGACGAACATAGAGGCCTCCATGTTCGAAGAATCGTGACGTCAGTGGACACTAGTTCTTCTGCCTCTGGAGGTAAAAACGCGTCAATTTGCAGAGGTGCAGTATTCGAGACCGTAGCTTACAAACATGAACGAGGATGACAGTGCGACGTGTCGGGATTACCTGGTACATTGTGACAGCCAAATGCAGAGCAGCCCGGCATCGTAGAATATCTGTTAGAATCAGGCTGTATTCTACATCAAAGCTAATCGATAACATTGCCTCTGTTAGTCAGGGAACGGATGAGTGCATGAAAACGACCATATTCGGCCATGTTATCTCGACACAGAGAATGTCCGATGACGTAGGAGATTATCGGCACAACTGAATTTTACGCTTTCCCATTGGATAAAAATCCTGCCCAAAACAAACATGGCGGCGCCCCCAAGAAATTCCAAATCACGGTATTTTCTATGTTTGCGTCTGTCTCATTCATTTGAAAAAAATGAGAAAAAATATTTGTCACGATTTTTTAAATCTATCGGGATTGTTGTATAATTCCCGCGGTCTTTTACCGCAGAGTTTACGTTCCCTTTAATGGTTCATGTAACCCTGATGGTTCATGTAACCTTAATGGTTCATGTAACCCTGGATGGTTCATGTAACCCTGATGGTTCATGTAACCTTGGATGGTTCAAATAATTACTAACTTATTATTTCCTATCTTCTTTGCTTGCTTGCTTGTTTTCCAGCTTGCTTCCTAGCTCCTATTAGGTCCTTCCTTGTCCAGACTCCGAGACCGACTGACATTATAGGCAAAATCGCCGCCTTATATAGTACACGGTTGCTAGAGTGTTGCTAACCTATGACAAAAATCTCACGGCCTAAATTTAAAGGATTAATCTGATTGGCTGACAAATACGTGTGACCGAAAATCATGACGTCACTTACTACAGAGAGACACGATAGAAGCAAACATGGCTGCCGACAACTGCGCAAAAACCAAGGAGAGTTTAGCACTTTTGAGCGGCCAAAATATGTCTCAATTTTGACGAATCATATACTATATTATATATAGTTTTGAAGCCCGTATCCTGAACTTGATTGTTATGACAATAACTTTGAATGGGAACGCTTCAAGACGGAGGATGGATTAACAATGTTCCACCGAAAAATGACACTTCAACAGAAATGTCCGAAGCGAGAAAAACCGAACTTTTTCTGCGCTGTCAGGAACATTGACAAACATACCACGGGAAACCATACAATCACAGGCTATATAAAGCTCGACAAGGTAAGCCGAATATCCATAATTTAAAATGTTATAATCTAGCAGTGCTAAAGATATTCCTAAAGATGACAAATTTAAAGTTACCCAAAACTTCACATCAGCGAACGCTGAGAGAAACAAGATGGCGAATGCTGCCGATCTCGCAGTCTGCAAATATTTGAAAAATCTATACCTTGACAAATACTTTGTCTAAAATATTGACACGTCAAGACAAGCTCCTTACATATTACAAGTCTTAAGTCCTAAAAGGATATCGCGTGATACGAGGTACAAATATTAAAATTTTGCTTTCATTTATCACGAAAAACGATGTTGTCAGACATTCCTCCATATGTTAGTATATACGCAATATGCCGAAAAAGCCGTGTCGACTTCAAAAATCAACAAGTCCAAAAATACTAAACCTAGCGTATTGCTACTTCAAGACAATGTTCCTATGTGTGTGTACTTCCTATTTCCAGCGGGAATCTACGTAATAAAATTTATAAAATAGTTAAACTTACAATTCCATCTGTGGGGATGAGAAAACTTCTATTGAGTTTCTAGATAATTCTCCGTGTGCGCGTGCATACAGTCAGCACCGAAGATGCTAGAAATAGATGAGGCTCTAGAGGAGGGAGATATGTTCTTTTTAGCTAGACGTTACATTTATCCGTGAAATTCTTAAAAATAATGTTGTTTGACCATAAATCAAACATAACCCTATAGTTTATATTTATTACCCTCTGTAAAATATTTTCTATTTTCGCCACAATACCCCCTGCTAAAATTTGTTCGCCCTCGAACAAGAACTATCTTACCAAGTTGTCATCAGAAAATCACAGAGTTAGAATATGTATGACTTGGTCCTGCAATTATTCTGAATAGGCTTAAAGTTCATAAAGTTCATTGTTCTGTCCTTAAAACTTCTACTGTCCTTATGAGTTATTCATCTAATTTATATATTTGAATTCTGAACTTATTAGAATGTTCGTGTAATTTGAAATACTATATGGTTCATTTATTGTCCATGGTAAAGTTCTTGAGATAGTTCATAAGATAATTAAATCAGATACTCATATGTTCATTGGGAAAGATAGAGAGATAATTCATCACCGCGTTCATTCATATCTCCGTTAAGGAAGAGAGATAATATTTCAATGTCGCGTTCAATTATCAAAATGTTCATCTGGAATCATGGGAACTGTTTATAACTTGTAACTATTCGAACGTCAATATTCAACAGCAAATATGAAACTATTTTCCTCTGCAGGGAAAAGTACTTAAACTTAACAAGAATAATAACATAAATTTGTCCCTTCGTTTCAGAAGTTCATGCTCGACGTTTGCTTGAATCCATATCGTCAACCTGGTCCCGCTTCCGTTTGCACAGTACACAGTCGTCCCCACAGATGGAATTCTTGATTATCTCTTCTCGCTTCCGCCTGCCATCGGGGGAGTACGTTGTGGATATTGTATGCACATGAGCATAATCTTCTCGCGGTGTGACGAGGGTTGGAATGTTAAAACTTTCGTCAGAAGATGTCGACAACCGGTGGTCACCCCCAGCTGTGAATGTAGTCGTGGGACATGCATATTCGAAGAAAGAGGTATTCATCCCGGATGTTGAGGGACCTTCCTCTGGTTCCGAAGGTTTGGACGTCTGACCTGACACTGCGATCGTGCTTGTGATCAAGGGTTGGGACGTGAAGACTGTGATTGGGGTTGTCAACATATGAGCTTGTGATGTGGATGAAGCCGATGACACAGTGGAATCAAGGGTGCCAATGGGCAAAGATGTAGCAGTTGGTTGGAAAACTGAGGTTACCACCAGGTCCTCGTTGTCATCATCAGAGAATGGTGGCAATGCATCCGGATCTACACTTAGGCTTGAAGCAGAACGTTGGATGATGGATGCCATTTTGGCGGCAGAGGCAGCAGCCCCCGGCCTCGCAATTCTGTGACCCAATGCCACAGTTCTTCGTGCTGCTGCCTGCTTGAAGGAAGGAATGGTGGCTGTATCTCTAGGTGTTGTCCTAGCTGACGATTCAAGAACTCCATTTGGTTCGTCCCGAACTGGTGTCCCCGGACTACCTGGTGCCTCCGGTCTTGAATTTACTTTCTTCCTTGGAATCTTGTTCATGGACTTCGTCCACGGAGCCCGCTCGCACTCAGCCAGATGCTTTACGTAGGAATCTTTGTCTTCCATTTCCAGTTCGCACCATGGACACATATGCATCGGATTATTCAGTCGCACTGGGCACTGAGTTCGATGACGATACAGGCCCTGTCGATGCTTGTAGTTCTTTCCACAACCTGAACACTTCAAATCAGACATCGTCACTGTAAATTACAGAGATAATTTTGATGAGTTTCTCCTTCTATTTTCTGTGTTAATATGTTACGTTCAGTTTACAATAAAGTTTTATTTGTTCATAATACTGTGTCACCAGTTCTTGTATATGGTTCCCTAACCGTTTATTTTGGCTACTGTCCAAGGTTGGTAAGTGATACCCTGATATGGTTTCATGCGATCAAAATGCACTACTTTTGTCCGAGATTGCCGATTGAGCTGCACACGGTACACTGTATCATCAAGCTTGCTGATGACTTGGTACGGGCCTTTCCAGTTGCAAGACAGTTTTGCAGTAAGGTTCTTCTTTCTGGTGCTGTCATATAACCAAACCAAGTCTCCGACCTTATATGGACTTCCATGTTTCCGAAGATCATAATTTTTCTTCTGTCGAACAGTGTTTTTCTTTTGTATCTCCCTGGCTCTCTCATGTGCAACTTCTATTCGTTCTCGTAGCTGCTCAGCATACTCTGTATCTTCAGTAGTTACCATATCTGGACCTCTACCAGTTATCAGATCCAGTGGCAGTGGTGTTTCTCTTCCCATCATCATCATCATCGGAGTCTCTTGAGTGACATTGTGAATTGAAGATCTGTATGCCATGAGAGCAAAGGGTAACTGTTCATCCCAGTCCCTTTGATTTTGCTTCACCATCATTGCAAGACGATCCTCTAATGTACGGTTAAATCGCTCGACCATTCCATTTGACTGTGGATGGTAAGGGGTTGTACGGGTTTGATCTATATCCAGCAGTCGACAAACTTCCCGGAAGAGCTTAGATTGAAAATTCGACCCTTGATCCGAGTGTATTTGTTTGGGAACTCCAAATCTGCAGATAAACTCCTTGACTATCTTGTCGGCTACTGTTTCTGCTTCCTGGTTACGAATACCATAGGCTTCTGTCCATCGTGTGAAGTAATCGGTTGCCACAAGGATATACTTGTTTCCCTTGTTAGATTTTGGTAATGGTCCCATGATATCAACAGAGATCCTCTCCATCGGAGCTCCAACTTGGTACTGCTGTAAGGGTGCACGTTGCCGCCTAGGACATGACTTCCGAGATGCACATGTGTCACATTGCCTACACAACAGTTTGATATCCTGTCTCATTCCATACCAGTAATACCGATCTGAAATTCTAGTGTAAGTCTTCTGGAGTCCAAGATGTGCTGCGGTCTTTGCTGCATGAAGTTGATGGAAAACCTCTTTAAGCAGATTCCTGGGTAACACCAATAACCATCGATGTCCGGATCCATCAGCTGATTCCCATTTAAGATGAAGAACTCCGTCTATAAAACTCAGACGATTCCATTTTGCCCAATAAGCTTTGGTGACTTTGTTCTGAGATGAGATCTTTTCCCAGGTTGGTTGTTCGACAGATTGGCGCTTAGCGGTAATTATCCCCTTCAAATCAGCATCACACTCTTGTGCCTCCTTCAATCGTTCATTTGACCAAAGATTATCATTTGAGGCTGCTTGAGGCTCGGTGTCTAATCTCTGTTTCTGTTGTCTTGTTACAACATTAACATGTCTTTATGAACTATTGCTGTCCGCTAACTTAAAGTTCTTACGTTTTCTAAATCCTCTCTCCTTGTAACTCCAGCACTTTGGTACCCACTTGACCTTAGTTATTGTCGTTTCAATAGGCCCAGTGTGGTCAGTTTGGACTGTGACACTTCGTTGTCCCATTTCGGGCGCCAAGATAGGAAGAATAAGGTTACCATCAGGTTCTTCATAACCCAACTTTTCACACCATTTACATGGCCTTCTTGACAGAGCATCAGCATTGCCGTGTTGCTTTCCAGGTCGGTGAATAATGTCAAAATCAAAAGTGCTCAACAGGCCCAACCAACGTGCAATCTGTCCTTCGGGTTCTTTAAAATTCAGCAACCATCTAAGAGCGCTGTGGTCCGTCCTTATAGTGAAGTGTCGACCTATAAGATAATGCCTGAAGTGTTTGACAAAAGTTACTACGGCAAGAAGTTCCCTCCTAGTGACACAATAGTTCCTTTCGGCTTTACTGAGGACCCTGCTTGCGTATGCGATAACCTTTTCTTGGCCACCTTGATTTTGGGACAAAACAGCTCCAATACCATATCCACTGGCGTCTGTATCAAGAATGAAATCCCCATGAGAACTGGGATAAGCTAATATAGGGCTGTTCATTAACAGATGCTGTAACTTTCGGAAGGAAGTTTCGCATTCTTCAGTCCACAAGAACTCTCTGTTTACTTCTGTCAAGCGATGCAGGGGTCTTGCAATTTCTCCAAAATTCTTAACAAATCGTCGGTAGTAAGATGCTAAGCCAAGAAAACTTCTAACTTCACGTTCATTAGTCGGGGTTGGCCAGTCCTTGATAGCTTTTATCTTCTCTTCATCAGTAGAGATACCTTCAGCTGATACCACATGACCTAGGTAACCCACCTTTTGCTGGAATAAATGACATTTCTTTGGCTTTAGCTTAAGATGCGCTTGTCGCAGCCGCTGGAATACCTTCCTTAGGTTGTTTATGGCTTCATCTAGTGTTTTCCCAAAAATGATGACGTCATCTAGATATACCAGGCAGATGCTCCACTGATAGCCCGCTAGTGCCATTTCCATAAGTCTTTCGAAGGTTGAGGGAGCATTGCACAGGCCAAATGGCATGACCTTGAATTGCCACAGTCCACTCCTTGAGGTAAATGCTGATTTTCTCTTTGCATCCTCATCTAAATCTACTTGCCAGTATCCGCTAGCCAAATCAAGAGTAGAAAACCACCTGGCTCCGTGGAGCGAATTGAGGGAATCATCTATTCTGGGCAGGGGGTAAGCATCTTTAACAGTTACGTTGTTTAGACGTCTATAATCCACGCAGAATCGGGTACTGCCATCTTTCTTGGTCACGAGTACAATTGGAGACGCCCAAGGACTGGTTGATCGTTCAATAATACCTCTGTCATACATATCCTTAATTTGCTTGTCAGCCTCCTCCTGCTTCTGTATTGGTAGACGTCTTGGTGCTTGTCGTAATGGAGGAGCATTTCCCGTGTTGATGGAATGTTTCACACCCTCTGCCCTGCCTAAATCAGCATCGTCCTTTGCAAAGATATCTGGGAATTCCAACAGCAATGCTTTTACCTTGCATTTATCTTGAGGCTCCATATTCTCTGTACTTCTTTCATACACAGATTTTAAATGTTCTGGTAGTTCTGACTGCATTTGACTAACATTGCAGACATACTTAGGGAATGTGTCTTCCACCTCCTCCTTGATAATTTCATCCTCTTGAGTCACTATTCCAGAAGTTGAGATAATCGGACTCATTACTGCTATGGTTGTATCCTTGTGTACTATTTCAGGATCAGTTCCTGTATTAATGACCCGTAATGGGAAAAATTCCCTCTCTGTATCCACAAGGGTTCTTCCTATGACCATTTGTGCATGTTTTTGTTTATTTGCCAAAGGTTCACATATGGCCCACTTTCCCAAGATCTCCTGGCAAGATCCTGTGGACTTACTCGGAATAATCATTTGTTCACCAGGAGGAATTGTTATAGTCTGGGGAAGACGACAATATCCTGTTTCTTCCGGTTTTCTGGTACACAAAAATTGTAACCCTTCACAGGTTATACTTCTCCTCTGAAGATGAATTTCACAATTGAATTTCATTAAGAAGTCCATTCCGAGAATACCATCGTTCTTGATATCTGCCACAACCATCTTTAATTTGGTTGGCTCAGGCAATATCCCTGGATCCAATTCACACATCCCGATGATACTAAGTGGCGTATGGTCTGCAGTAAGCAACTGGACATCAGTGGGCTTTATTTCCGGTTGATCTTTCAGGGGTAAACGGAATAGCACTCTCTTTGATAGAATTGAAACACAAGCCCCAGTATCGATTAGAAATGAAAACTGAATGTCCCCTATTTGAACTGGAATATAAAGTCCACTCTCAGTTCTTCTCTCTCCCACGTCTAGCACCGGAACATTATATCCGATCTTTGCTGTCTTCATCATGTGAGCTGCAGAACAATCACTTATATATGGTTCTTCGTTTATCTTCGAAAGATTCCCATGTCGTTTCGACGACTTTATTTGGGGCTTTTCCGGCTTTACAACCTCCCCTTGCCCCTTATGGTCGGTTGCTCCCCGTTTCCCGACTGTGTCTTGCCCGTGGCCTTCCTGTTTGAACAATTCCGGCTGTAGTGTCCTTTTTCGTGGCACGTGTAACATTCTATGCTGGATAATGGACGTCTTTCCTTTGGTTGCTTGTATCCATTGGCCATGGTTTCACCAGTTGGTACCTTCTTCAACATTTCCTCTAATTCCCTAATTCTTTTCTCTAGTTCCCCTTGAGATTTCTCCGTGACTTCCCTAACAAATTTCCTTGAAGGAGGTCAGCCTCTTTGCTCTTCTATTTTGCGGTATCCTTCAATTTCTAGGGCCAGAGTAACTGCTTGCTGAAGATCCTCGGGTTTGCCTTGATACACCTGCATTCTCATCTCTCCATCCTCCAAGGCGTCAATGAAATGTGTTTTGGCAAGTCTCTCTAAGTGATGAGATGTCATTCCTGGATAAGCAAGTGTTGCAAACTTACGGATTGCCTGTCCAAGCTCCCGTAGTGTTTCCTTGTTTTTACGTCTTCTACCCCGGAGCTCTGCGAGGTACAACTCAGCTTGGTCACTGGGTCCGAAACGAGAGCTGAGGACGACTACCAATTTGTTGAAGTCTTGTTGTTCCTCATCTGTTAGAGTACAGGCTAGTTGTCTTGCAGGACCATGCAGATGAGCAAAGAGATAATCAGCTTTTTCTTGTTGGCTCCATTGATTTATCCGAGAGATCGTTTTGAAAACTTGGTAATATTCTTTCCAAGAAGTTTCCCCACTGTAACTTTCAAGCTTCATCTGGCGATGACTTTGAGGACGATACACGTGAGCAGAATCGCCATGTCCTCCTGACTCACGTGGAGTCGGTCTCGGAGTGGGATCTCCATTTTCGTCCTCTTCATGATGAGTTTCGAAATTGAAGGAAACTTCAGGGTCTATGTTTTCCATTTCTGCACGACGTCTAGGCATGGTCTTCTCTGATTGGCTACAGCTTTCAATCCCACCGCTGCCACCAAATTGTAGCGGATTTTAAAGGGCTAAGACCCCCTATTGGTAAACTCGGTATAACCACTAATGTTCCTGTATGCTGCCACCACCTATTTTTCACATAAAACAGGAAAGTAACTGGATTTCTTGTATCCTAAATATTTCTTCTTCTCCGGAGACGCCGCTACCAACTGGATTCAGATTGTAACCTTTACCACTGCCTCATTCCCCTTGGTGCATCGCTCTCGCTGCATCTGGATCCTGTCTTTCAGCCTACTTCAAAACAGATAGCAATGTCTTGCAACTGGTTAAATGGTACCGCTCTCAATGTAACCGTCAAATTGAATGTTAGTATTATACCTCTCAGGGTATCTCATTTTTACACTACTGATCCAACGGTAACAGTAACCAACTTCAGTCCAATTTCACAGTTAAACAAATACATCGGTTTTATTTCTGGATCACTTGAATATATACAGTTAATTCAGTAATCAATTTGATTAGTCCTCATTGGTAATTTGAATGAATCAGGAAATTCAATGCTGTAATGCTTGATTGATATTCTTCTGGTGACACTTGGTAAGAACTGGTAATATGGCGAAAATTGTCAGAGAACCTTAAAACTCCTTTGAAAGGTTCAATTATGTCCGCTTGAAATAGGAAGTACCTTTGCTGTAATCCTTAGCAGTTCCAAATGGTTCATGTAATTCTAGATGGTTCATGTAACCCTAATGGTTCATGTAACCCTGATGGTTCATGTAACCCTAATGGTTCATGTAACCTTAATGGTTCATGTAACCCTGGATGGTTCATGTAACCTTGGATGGTTCATGTAACCCTGATGGTTCATGTAACCCTAATGGTTCATGTAACCTTAATGGTTCATGTAACCCTGATGGTTCATGTAACCCTAATGGTTCATGTAACCTTGGATGGTTCATGTAACCCTGATGGTTCATGTAACCTTGGATGGTTCAAATAATTACTAACTTATTATTTCCTATCTTCTTTGCTTGCTTGCTTGTTTTCCAGCTTGCTTCCTAGCTCCTATTAGGTCCTTCCTTGTCCAGACTCCGAGACCGACTGACATTATAGGCAAAATCGCCGCCTTATATAGTACACGGTTGCTAGAGTGTTGCTAACCTATGACAAAAATCTCACGGCCTAAATTTAAAGGATTAATCTGATTGGCTGACAAATACGTATGACCGAAAATCATGACGTCACTTACTACAGAGAGACACGATAGAAGCAAACATGGCTGCCGACAACTGCGCAAAAACCAAGGAGAGTTTAGCACTTTTGAGCGGCCAAAATATGTCTCAATTTTGACGAATCATATACTATATTATATATAGTTTTGAAACCCGGATCCTGAACTTGATTGTTATGACAATAACTTTGAATGGGAACGCTTCAAGACGGAGGATGGATTAACAATGTTCCACCGAAAAATGACACTTCAACAGAAATGTCCGAAGCGAGAAAAAACGAACTTTTTCTGCGCTGTCAGGAACATTGACAAACATACCACGGGAAACCATACAATCACAGGCTATATAAAGCTCGACAAGGTAAGCCGAATATCCATAATTTAAAATGTTATAATCTAGCAGTGCTAAAGATATTCCTAAAGATGACAAATTTAAAGTTACCCAAAACTTCACATCAGCGAACGCTGAGAGAAACAAGATGGCGAATGCTGCCGATCTCGCAGTCTGCAAATATTTGAAAAATCTATACCTTGACAAATACTTTGTCTAAAATATTGACACGTCAAGACAAGCTTACATATTACAAGTCTTAAGTCCTAAAAGGATATCGCGTGATACGAGGTACAAATATTAAAATTTTGCTTTCATTTATCACGAAAAACGATGTTGTCAGACATTCCTCCATATGTTAGTATATACGCAATATGCCGAAAAAGCCGTGTCGACTTCAAAAATCAACAAGTCCAAAAATACTAAACCTAGCGTATTGCTACTTCAAGACAATGTTCCTATATGTGTGTACTTCCTATTTCCAGCGGGAATCTACGTAATAAAATTTATAAAATAGTTAAACTTACAATTCCATCTGTGGGGATGAGAAAACTTCTATTGAGTTTCTAGATAATTCTCCGTGTGCGCGTGCATACAGTCAGCACCGAAGATGCTAGAAATAGATGAGGCTCTAGAGGAGGGAGATATGTTCTTTTTAGCTAGACGTTACATTTATCCGTGAAATTCTTAAAAATAATGTTGTTTGACCATAAATCAAACATAACCCTATAGTTTATATTTATTACCCTCTGTAAAATATTTTCTATTTTCGCCACAATATATAGGCCTATACTGGCTCACGGGGATAGGTCAATACTGGGAAATTCACACATGTCCATTGCGATATGGGTTGTTTGGTCTTGTTTTTCACGTTTCACCATGTAGAACACGATGGGAGGGGTCCCAAAGTTAAGCGGTGAAATTTTTTGAAAAGTACCGGGTAGGTCTGTATATAGGCCCACATAGGCCCATACTGACTATATGGGGTAGGTCCATACTAGGAAATTCACACATGTTCATTGTCGTATAGGTGGTTTGGTCTTGTTTTCCAAGTTTCACCATGTAGAACACGATGGGAAGGGTCCCGAAGTTAAGCGGTGAAATCTTTTTAACAGTACCGGGTGGGTCTGTATATAGGCCCATATAGGCCCATACTGGCTATGGGGGATAGGTCCATACTGGGAAATTCACACATGTTCATTGCGATATGGGTTGTTTGGTCTTGTTTTCCACGTCTCACCATGTAGAACATCATGAGAGGGGTCTCGAAGTTAAGCGGTGAAATTTTTAGAAAAGTACCGGGTAGGTCTGTAAATAGGTCCATATAGGCCCATACAGGCTTAGGGGGATAGGTCCATACTGGGTGGACATTTTGGGGTCTAGGTGAGTCCCTAATGATCCTATGGTGTTATATTAGGTCTTATTTTGAAGCTCTCGTGGAGGAGCATCCGACTGGACTAATGGATCGTCCGTTTTCAATATTATGCGCATGCGCAGTCTGGCCGTAGTATAGACAGCAGGCATTTTGGGGGTGCGTGCGGGTGTGTTTGGGGTAGAGATGGACCACTATGGGTCCACATGGGTCGCGTCAATCAGTAGGAGTAGTAGCGAAAGTGGGCATTTTGGGGCAGTGAAGCAAGGTATTTGGGGTAGAAATGGACCATCCTTGGTCCGAATGCGTCGTGTGGGGTGTCATCTTGTAGCTCTCGAGATGTAGACCCCGATTTGAGGGATGTCCAGGTCATCTGTGACGTCATCGGTGACGTCATCAGTACGAGTAGTAGCGAAAGTGGTCATTTTGTGGGGTGCGTGGGGTGTGTTTGGGGTAGAGATGGACCATCCTTGGTCCGAATGCGTCGTGTGGGGTGTCATCTTGTAGCCCTCGGGGTGTAGATCACCATTTCAGGGATGTCCATGTCATCTGTGACGTCGTCGGTGACATCATCAGTACGAGTAGTAGCGAAAATGGTCATTTTGGGGGCAGTGAAAGAAGGTGTTTGGGGTAGAAATGGACCATCCTTGGTCCGAATGCGTCCTGTGGGGTGTCATCTTGTAGCCTTCGGGATGGAGACCACGATTTGAGGGATGTCCACAGCATCTGTGACGTCATTGGTGACGTCATCAGTACGAGTAGTAGCGAAAGTGGGCATTTTGTGGAAGTGAAAAAAGGTATTTGAAGTAGAGAAGGACCACTATTGGTCCGAATGCGTCGTGTGGGGTGTCATATTGTAGTTCTCGTGGTGCAGACCCCTATTTGAGGCATGTTCACGTCATCTGTGACGTCATTGGTGACGTGATCAGGAGGAATAGTAGCGAAAGCGGGCATTTTGAGGAAGTGAAGGAAGGTATTTGGTGTAGAAATGGACCATCCTTGGTCCGAATGTATCGTGTGGGGTGTCATCTTGTAGTTCTCTGCATATAGACACCAAAACGTTCCTTCCAATGCCCTTTTCCCACAATTCCCTGTTTGCGCATGTGCAGAATGTTGACAACGGCCGAGACACTAGTCCAGGCGGATGCCCCCTCACATATGCTTCACATTGATACCTCATACGACTCCATCGGCCCATTAGGGGCTCACCTAGATCCCAAAACGTCTATTTTCATATCCTTTGTCTACTGCGCATGCGCAGAATGACGTCAGTTCCACGTCACACCCACCCCGTCGGATGCCCCCTCACATATGCTTCACATTGATACCTCATTCGGCCCAGTCGGACCATTAGTGGCCCACCTAGACCCAAAACGTGAATTTCCATACAATTTGTCTACTGCGCATGCGCTGAATGGCGCCACTTCCACGTCACACCCATCTCAGTGGATGCGCCTTCACGAATGCTTCACAATGATATCTCATACGACCCAATCGGACAATGCAGCGTATTTGAAGTCTGGTGACTACTTTTTCTTCGCGGAGGCAGACCACATCACCGCCAGACCGCATCACCGCGGAGGAATACATGCCAACTAGAGACCGGAACTATAGTGCACTCGACCTCCACGCGGCCTCATAGATTTAATATGCAAAGGTTCGAATCAGGGGAGATAACCAGGAATATGTCAAAAATCATCACGGTCATCAAGAGTTACCTCCCCATTGGAACTCTTCTGTATAATTTTTGCATTTGCGTACACTTCGCCATCCATAAGATGGCTTGCGAATAGTGTGTCTCCATTATCGCGGAGCGATATCCAGTACTTTACCGGATTCTGTTCGGCCTTCATCCGGCCTAGCGGAGAACAGACTCGAGAAATCTGATAAATTACAGGTTTTCATACCACTTCTGAAAGAGATATTGCCTGGGCTTACAAAATATATAGATATGTATAACTTGCGTATCATCCAAGATGTGAGGTGGATCTGAAATTTTTGAACAAGTAGTTCGTCACATGACTCGAAAGTGGCAACTTACGTTGGGGGCACGTCGGTAGACTTTAGCTGATTGGCTGACAAAGTCACACGGTATTGATTTATGGAAATTCCCTCCTGCAGTTGCCGAAAGTAGGCTGAACATGGATACACACGATCCCAGGGTCAGTCTTACCACGTATAGATGATCGAGATGGTTACAGGTTGTAATTTTTGGTCTCTTGAGCTGGTGGCGCCCCCTGTCGGAATCAAGAGTTACCTCCCCCGGCAAAATGTGCGGTTAAATGCTTGCTCCCTACTACTGACGACACGGATATTCTGTTAGATACAGTGACGTCACTGGGGGATTTCTCTCCCCTGAAAAGCCTAATTTTAACACAGAATTAAACGAAAGAAATTCTAAAAAGAATAGTTCAGCTCTAATTTCAACAATATTTTGAACAGATGTACTATCTTTCACTTCGCAAAGTTGTAGAAATTCATCTCAAATCTCCAGTGAGTTGTGCTGGTGGCGACGGCGCTGTAATTGTCAGAACGGCCAATCCTTTGTTTGGAGCCTCTGTTACCTCCGTTGTATCTAGGAGAATTGATACATAGTAAATATTTATGTTATTATATCATTCAATCAGCTTCCACACAGAACCTTGAAAATAAAAAAAACAACTGAACAATAGCTTTTAACTAGTGCAGAAATTAAGTAACAAACATGCCGATTGAACTAATTATTTGAATTTTAACAGGAGGCAGCACCTAAAAGGTGCAACAACCCCTCAGCCAGACAGTTTTAGTCAGTGTATATTGGTACACAATGAATGGAAAATGCATATGTAAAAGCCTGAAAGATTTGGTTGAATGCAGAAGATGCTTTAGCAGTGGCTTGTAAAATATTAAAATGTGATAAATTCAGTGTGGATTGGAGAACTATAATAAATAATCTGACATATCACGTGTGAAAAATATGGTGGAAGAACAAAAATATTCAGAACAAAAACAAAAGGCTTCAAGCCATTCTTGCTTTGAACCCTCATAATAATCTGAACAATAATAAAAGCCTTCCGATTTTCAGTGGGAGCCAAGTAATATAGAGTTTTGATAGGAATACGAAGCTGTGCATCTAAAACCCCTCGGCTCTGGGTGCCAGCCATTCACAATCTATTCAATTTGAACCATACTACTTTGAAAATATCAGGAACATCAAGCAGTCCAGTGACAAATATACAGATTATCAAAAAACTTGCAATGAGAAATGGCCGCAAAGTTTTCCGTCCAATCAGAGAAACTGGCAGTCATTACTTGTCTCTTGATGTATCTATGACGTGTACCAAGCATACTAATCACTTGAACAGTATCAAAGGATATATAGATCATCAATGATTTTACATAAATTGAAAACGGCTGCCAAGGTTTCCATCCAATCAGAGAAAATGGTTCGGTCATTCATTTTTAGTCTCTTGATGTACTGATGATGGATACAAAGTCTTGCATCAAACACTTAAACAGTACCAGAGGTATAGATTTTGCATAAATTAAAGATGGCAATACAGTTTTCCACCTAATCAGAGATATTGGTTGTCATTAATTGTTTCTTGATGTATCGATGATTTGTAGTTTCATATGAAGCACTAAAATGGTATCAGATATAGATCATTAATGATTTTGCATAAATTAAAATGATCGCCAAGATTTTCGTCCGATCAGAGAAACCAGTTCTGTCATTCATCGTAGGTCTCTTGATGCAATGATGATGTATATCAAATTTTACATTGAGCACTAGAAGGGTATCAGAGAAAGAGATCATTAATGATTTTGCACAAATTAAAGATGGCTGCCTATCCTTCCCGTAATTCAGAGGAACTGATGTGGTTATTCATTGCGAGTCTCTTGATACATCGATGCTGTATATACCAAGTGTCATATAGAACACTTAAATGGTATCAGAGATATACATCATTAAAGATTTTGCATAAATTAAAGATGGCCACTAAGATTTCTGCCCAATCAGAGAAACCAGTTCTGTCATTTATCATAAGTTTCTTGATGCATCCATGATGTTTACCAAATTTTACATCGAGCACTTGAACGGTATCAGAGACAGAGGTCATTAATGATTTTGCATAAATTAAAAATGGCCGACCATCCTTCCCGCCTCTCAGAAGAACTGATGTGGCTATTCATTGCAAGTCTCTTGATGCATCGATGCTGTATACCAAATTTCGTATAGAACACTTCAATGGTATCCGAGAAATACATCATTAAAGATTCTGCATAAATTAAAGATGGCCGCCCAGGCTTTTACCCAATCAGGGAAACCGGTTTGGTCATTCCTTTAAAGTTTCTTGATGTATCGATAATTTATACCAAGTTTCACACTGAACAGCGAAATGGTTTCCAAGATACACAAGATTCATGGTTTCTCATAAATTAAAGATGGCCGCCAAAGTTTCCACACAATCGGGTCCAGATTCAATAGGGTTCTGGGTCACGAGCATGTGGATATGCACGGCAAGTTTGGTCCGCATAGGTTAAGTAGTACTAAAGATATCTTGTTAACGAGAAAGCTGTGACGGTTTCGCATAAATTAAACATGGCCGCCAAAGTTTCCAACCAATCGCGTCCAGATTCAAAAGGCTTGTGGTTGCCCACCCAACAATCCTGCATACCGAATTTGAAGTTTCTAGAAGCAACGGTTTGGCTTCTAGACCGGTCACAAGAATTGTTGACGAATTTTCCGTGACGTTGCCATGGAAACCGCAAAATTCATCACAAATTACCCAAATTCGATTGGCTTGTGGCTGACCATCCAACAATCCTGTATACCAAATTTGAAGTCTCTAGAAGCAACGGTTTGGTTTCTAGACCGGTCACAAGAATTGTTGACGACTGACGACCAGACGACCGGACGACCGTACGACCGGACGACCGATCGGACGTACTTGCCGACGACAAGACCCCGCAGCCTAACAGGCTGAGGGGTAAAAACGATGTGAATATTATCGTATTTTCCACAAAATATCGCCCGGTGATGTCTATTTTGTCTTCAATGACACCATGGGGTATTGGAAGTAGTAAAAACATGAATTATGCATGTCAAAATAGTGCCCTGTTGAAGAACAATGGCAAATGCCCTGATGGCAAAACTCAAAGATAATGATTTTTTTATTATTATAACTACTACAATTTTTTAATAAATCATACAAATCTTGTTAAAAGTATCTTAAAAATATTTCAGTGTGTTACACATTTTATGAAATTTGAGGTCTTTAAAACGACATGGCTTGTGCGCGTGATCTTTAAGATGTTATAACGCATTAGTCGTCTCAAGACACAGGGATCGTCTTCATAAAACCTGAACAATAATAGATTCCAAGGTCCGGCTTCTGAGATTTCTCGAAGTCTTGACAAACTCTTTAAATGAGAGAGGATACAATGAAAACGTCTGTTGGATATTAAGCCGATTTATTGTAAATTCATTCCGCGCCATTATGAAAGCTGCAGTCTTGTTCCTGGTAACAAAGCCATTATGAAATTTGGATTCATCTATCTTAGGAATGACCGGCATCATTTGGTAGGCAAACTATTCTGTAAACAGTCATTTTTTGGAACTGGAGATAGCAATATCTATTATCGGAAGCATGAGCCTCTGCGATACCTGATGGTACTGCCATCAGGGAGACCTGGTGTTAAAAGTCTGTCTATAATATGCCGTTTATTCCGTTATATTCCTTCATAAAGTAATCCAAACGTGTAGGGTAAATGCGACGACCCAATGATGTGATTTGCTGTTTATCGATGGGGTTATTGAATAAAACCATATAGTGACAGTTTAGCGCGATGTCCCTCGAGGCTTTCCCTCCCTCGAATAGATTCTGCACTATATAGATAACAGACACGTTGTCATGGTGGGATCCTTTAGTAAACAAATCGGATATCCTGGTGTCGTTTTTCGCCTCCGTCATGAGATCATCAATGACGATGAGATTTCTCACTGCGGAATCGAAATAGGTGTCATCGCCGAGATTCGTGGGTATTCCTCTGACGAACTCCATCCCCGGTATCATTTTCAACATTTCCTCGTATAGAGGTTGCCATTTGACGTAACAGTAAATAATTCTCTGCGGTGTAGGATGTACATATTGTTTAATTCCTCGCAATAGCTTGTCCACCCATACACTTTTTTCCGCTAAAAAAAGGTCCAATAACCTTCATCGTAAACGGGTGTTCCAAAATCACCTTTCTGTGCTCCATGATCAATGCGAGGAACGGACTGACTGCACACCACGCATGCACGCGTCTTAAATACACCGATGTCGAACAGAACTAATCGATCGTCTCGATGCCTTCTTCCGATACCCAGCTCGCGAATTTCACGGGCCAACCCACATATTTGACCAGTTTTTCCACTTTACCTCTACGCCGACGCGTTTTCAACACTTTCTCTATTCGCCATAGGGCGTCAGGGTCTTTCACTACTTTCTGTAGCTCTGCCTCATAAAAAGTTCCAGCTATAGGTTCATCTAGAAAATCTTTCAAGCGATAAATAGGTAGACTTTGCCGACGAAAGCGTTGGGTTACTTCGAACAGTTCCTCCGTCCACTTGGCCTGGTAATCGCGTTGAAATACGTAGCGGATATGGGAAATTCGGACGGTATCACCCACTTCGAATTTGAAAGGTTTGCGTTTTACCGGCTTCGCCGTGTCGACGTATAGCCTTTTCCATAATAGGGCTTCATTATGTTCACTCACGTCAGCTGGGGAGAGGGCACCTAGCGATCTATGCGGACGGCGGTTATAACTATTCACGATATCTTGCAGAACATGGATATAGCGATAGGTTTGTTTATGAGTAAAATATCTGTACAAATTGTTCTTGATCGTTCGCACCACTCGTTCAGCGTAGTTCGCCTTTTTTTCGTTCTGCGTGACCTGGAATAAAATCCCCTTCTTCCTCAAATAACTTCTCACCGTCTTATTCACAAATTCCGACCCTTTATCAGATCGGATTCGCAACGGCACTCGACCCTTTTCCAATATCCTGTTCAAGGCTTGCAACACCGAGTTTGGGCGTTTATTCGGTAACGGTTCCACCCATAGGTATCTAGAAAATACATCTATGACGAACAAGAGGAATTTTACACCATCGTTGTGTTCCGATATATTAGATACATCGGCCAGATCGATATCGAACAGCGAATCTATCCCCGAAGTTACTACCCTGTTCCTCCTGAATGTATGATGCACCGGCTTTTGTAAGCTATAAGCGTCCTGGTCGCTCAACCACTGCGTTAGCTCTCTAGGCGCTACGTTATATCCATCGGCCTTTAATAAGGCGTTTAATTTAGAAAGTCCGGTGAAGCTGATAGTGTTTTTCGGGTCGAAATAGGTTCGCGACAAGTACGTTTTCCACCCGTTCCCATTCATATCCACGAACTCGAATGATGAAAAAGGTGAATCACACCTCTTTAAATAAATAAGATAACGAACAGTGTGTGGTTTACTAAACCTTTTATTAATACTGATAGGACAATGCGAGTGGTTTAACAATGCACGTTCAGCGAATTATTTAAACAATGTGAAAAATACCACGTAACAAAGTTGCATACATAGCAATCGTTATGACAATGGTTTTGATCGAACTCCGTAACGATACTGGACAGGGTTATACCCCGTATAAGTTGAAGTAGGACGTATATACAATAGTGACCGCAAGTAAAAGAGTTATCTCCTTGAAGCTGTCTATCGCTGTAATAACGGAATTTACTGTTCTTCTCGAGAAATTTTACAAAATGGTTCGAATAATATTCCGGAGGATGTCCTAGGGAATCAAAAAATGTTCCTCGCTGGTTCCGGAAATAAAACACCACCCAGTGTTCCCCGGGGAGACTCGCCACGTCGGTATTCACGATAAAAGCCGCTGGTGTTCGTAGCACGTGGTTTGGAATTTTGTTAGCAGGGTACACACCTCGTACACAAGCGTCGAGCGTACGGTCGCTGTGAATGATGCAAAGAAGTTCGTCCGTATTCATGGTGAATAGAGACGATGTTGCGAGACTTATCCACCTCGAACAGCGCTGGGAATTCGGCATAGGCGATACAGCTCACATTTTTCGGTAATGGTTCGTCGAAGGCCGCTTCCAGACGTACGTTGCCTTGTCTCAGGAGTTGAAGGTGATCTTCTGCGGCGTAGGAGGGGTCGAGGTTGAAGGCGTAGAGGGTAGAGCCGTTGTGATAATCGTACCAGGTTACAGAATTACCGAAGTTATCGCCGGTACATCCTATGCTATAGAACAAACTCAGGTAAGCTGATGTGAATGAACTCTTCTCCCAGCCCGAGTTATACCGCGTTCTCAGGAAATGACCCGGAGTCGTTACGCCGTCAATATTCACCGAGAGATTGGCCAGTTTGAAGTGCTGAAAGTTTAGGGGGTTCTTTTTATAATCCCCGGCGACGGCTTTGGACGATACGAATCCTATCACCAGTCTGCTGGGGTAGACGGATAAAAACATATTATCCCAGCGGAAGAGGGTCTGTCCCGTGGCTAAGGAAGCCATTTTGGTCTCCGTTCTCACGTACGGATATTTAGCCGATGTATTTTCCAAGGTCTTGGCGTGTCCCAAAATCACGCCGGGGTTTACGCGAACTTTCTCGACTTTCAGGCTGATATCTTGTATCACCAGTTTATACGCCGGATTTTCCTCGCTCGACATCATGATGAACTGCGGTGTGGAGCGATGCATTTTGATGTATACGTCCACGCTATTCAGCAAGTAGCGCTGTTGTTTGAAAACATCTTGCATAAAGTTTCCTTCCATTTCGAATACATTACTCTCAGCGATGAATTTCCTTCTCTGCGTAAATCCGACATTTTGACCTGATGTGGCATCCGCGGTATCCAAATTAATACCCTCGTCGGCCTACAGGCACATCTTATTTAGATCTCTATCTCTATAAAAATGAAGCGGGTATTCTCTCTCGTCGACTTTATGACAAAAGAGATGATTACAATTTCGATTACATCGTAAACTATCCCTTTCTGGACAGTAATATTCCAGTGGGACCTGCATATGGCGTATACATATCTCGCTTAGTAGCATTTGCTAGATCCTGTGTTAAATGTGATGATTTTAATCAACGTCACAAAACATTGTTGCAGAAACTTATAAAACAGGGCTATTCTACCAAGCGCCTCCACTCAAAGTTTCTCAAATTTGGCGATACATATCGCATGCTGATAGCAAAATACGAACGTAGCGTGCAGGATCTATGGCGCTACGTTTCGTAACTTGTGTCTAATTCCGCTTAACCCGGGGCTAGGGGCCGTATGAACCCATGTACTTCAAGATCCTCATGGTACTCATATGAACAGTCACAATCAAAGCGTGACTGAGATACATCATTCTTT
Organism: Hanleya hanleyi; assembly: GCA_036873755.1. Lineage (NCBI taxonomy): Eukaryota > Metazoa > Mollusca > Polyplacophora > Lepidopleurida > Hanleyidae > Hanleya > Hanleya hanleyi. The sequence goes on along the minus strand of JAVTVY010017257.1, from coordinate 21,835 downwards.
AGATGACGACTTTACAACGACTATTATGGATTAAGAATATTGATCAGCGATACGGATTTGATATTTTTGGAACATCATGATGTCTTGCTGGCATCATTGAAAACTGTTGACCGCTTTTCTCTTGCAGGAAACAAGCCTATGTTTATATATACTATGATTGTCTTTTTGAATTTGGTGCTAATACTGTTATATGGAATATGGAATAGGTCTTTGGATTATGGACGCGGATATTCTCTAATGGACGACGGCTGAATTATGAATGACGGACTAGACGCTTGTAATTTTAACCTGTCTATGCCTGGATTCTGCTGGTGGACAAGTTGTTCCCGAGGCCGGGCCCCTGCACACCCAACACTCATAATGGATACAATACAAAGAAATAATATTAAGACAGACCCGAGGAACCTTAGTGCAGGTTTGTCGGCCGAGTCTCTAATAGTTCGAAATGCACTAAGACCTTTTTCAATCCAAATGAAAGATATATTTCTGATAGCCAAGCAAGGCCACGACATCAAACCTTGTAATATTGCGCTTGATGATTGTTTAGCACCGAATTCTACATGTAATTTTTTCAAAATTTCTAAGTGTGGACATCGTGGATGTCTCAAGTGTCCACTCTTTAATACGTCAGATTCATTTAGTTCCGCGTTAACTGGTAACTCATATTCTGTTAACTCGTATGTTGATCTTAGTTGTTCTACTAAAACTGTATTTATTTAGTTTCCTGTAAGAAGTGTGGTCAACAGTATGTTGGCTAGACCACCCAAAGACTCCATCTTAGGGTGAACGGTCACAGAAAATCCGTTAGGAAAAAGCAATTGCTTATAGGTAGACATTTTTCTGGACCCGACGATGGCTGGGATAACTTTAGTATTCAGATCATAGACGTCGTCTATCCATCTACTAAGGATTCCCCCTTTGGATTTGAGAGAAAAATCCGAGAGCGGGAATTATTCTGGATGCTAGAACTTGGGTCAGTGTTTCCGTTTGGTTTAAATGATAATGTCAGTGGGTTCGGCAATGCTACAAACCGCCGTTCAAATATATCCAACATTACCCAACTATTTAAACCCCATCAACGGAGACAACGCAGCCATGGTTGGCGAAAGTTTAATAGTTCGATGATTCACGATCATATCACTTTAAATTACTTAGTGGGTTTAACTAACGCACCCAATAGTATACATAGCGTACGTACAGTTCTGTATGCGTTACCTCTGAGAGCTTTAAATCAAATAGCCAGAGATATACAACAATCTGCGTCTTCAGGAAATATAATACCATAAAAAATCAGTAAAGTATGTCAAGATATAGCGTATTTTCGGTTGTATCGTCCAGTGAACATAATCGAAACATCTCAAGATCGGCTTTTCTTGAAACTCAACTACTTAGATAAAGGACTGGACATCATTAATTTACCTCGAATCCTGAATGATCCAGAGGTACGCAACGCTGTACCGAACTATTTCAAGTTCACAGAACCTCCTTGCATTTCATATAAGTATACTAAATCTATAGCCACCAAAATATTCAATTACTCCAATGCTGTCAAGGAGTTTGGCTGGAACTTATACACGTCAGGAGGCTATAGTTGTGATTGTGAATTGTCGAACTTTATCTGTACACCATGCAAACATATTGTGACTGGTGACCTTGATGTGGTGAGTGATAAGGATCTGAAATTACTCCTGATGAAAGGACCTAAATATAGAGAGCCAGGAAGAGTAAATCTGAAGGTCGACCAGAAGATAGTCCTGTCTGCATTAGAACAGTACGTTATTGATTGGCCTAAGCGAGAAAAAGTTGAACCTACAGTACTCGCTGATTGGCTGGACCTCACCAAGAGCAAGGTCGTTGAAACAATCCGCCATATTGACAGAAGTACTCTTCCCCAAGCAAAACAAGTACTGAGAAACCTCAATTCGCAAGAAGTTCTAGCAAATCTCCAGAGTAAATTCGTCATAGTCCCAGCAGACAAAGCTCCGAATAATATAATATTCATATGTAAATATTACTATTACCAGGTGCTGGTTAAAGAATTGAGTGTTGACATATCTTCATCAAATACGTCTACTTACTCCCGAACTGCATTTACTCTGGAAGATTTATTTAACAATCACAAAAAGTTTCTCAGGGAAAGAGGTATTTGTCTTCCAACCAATCATAACGACATACCAAAAATATACTGGAAGCTGGACCACCAAGCTTCTTTCAACCCTATTGACGAGGGCCCTTCAGGAGGTAAAAGCATTTTGGGAAAGGTATTGCTCCACTATTTCTAAGAACTCTGGCGTTGAATGTATGTGGATATTGAAAAACTCAAAATGTCTTACGGAAGAACTTGATGCTAAAGGTCACATACCGTACAGATATGTATCCACATGGGATTTCTCGACTCTCTATACTACAATCCCTCATCAGGACCTTATTGATCGTATAAGTTCATTAATAGTATCTGTGTTCAAGAAAACTGATCGTAAATATATTAATGTCGGAAGCCATAAAGCATTCTTTAGCTCGACTACATACAAGAGATATCATTCATGTGATGTTTCTTTGTTTATAGAGTTGCTTGAATTTCTCATTAAAAATATCTATGTGAAATTTGGCAACACTATATATCAGCAGCATATAGGTATTCCAATGGGTACTAATTCTGTACCCCTGTTGGCTGACCTGTATCTGTTCTCTTATGAATATGATTATATGCAGGCGCTTTCAAAAACCGATCCATTCAAAGCCCGCTCCTTCTCATTCACCAAGCGCTATATAGACGATCTTCTCGCTGTGGATAATCGCTATATAAATGACGCAGTGAAGGATATATATCCACCTTCACTGGATTTGAAGGAAACTACAGATAGCCCTACAGGCACATCTTATTTAGATCTCTATCTCTATAAAAATGAAGCGAGCATTCTCTCTCGTCGACTTTATGACAAAAGAGATGATTACAATTTCGACATTGTCAACTATCCCTTTCTGGATAGTAATATTCCAGTGGGACCTACATATGGCGTATACATATCTCGCTTAGTAGCATTTGCTAGATCCTGTGTTAAATGTGATGATTTTAATCAACGTCACGAAACATTGTTGCAGAAACTTATAAAACAGGGCTATTCCACCAAGCGCCTCCACTCAAAGTTTCTCAAATTTGGCGATACATATCGCATGCTGATAGCAAAATACGAACGTAGCGTATAAGATCTATGGCGCTACGTTTCGTAACTTGTGTCTAATTCCGCTTAACCCGGGGCTAGGGGCCGTATGAACCCATGTACTTCAAGATCCTCATGGTACTTATATGAACAGTCACAATCAAAGCGTGACTGAGATACATCATTCTTTAGATGACGACTTTACAACGACTATTATGGATTAAGAATACTGATCAGCGATACGGATTTGATATTTTTGGAACATCATGATGTCTTGCCGGCATCATTGAAAACTGTTGACCGCTTCTCTCTTGCAGGAAACAAGCCTATGTTTATGTATACTATGATTGTCTTTGAATTTGGTGCTAATACTGTTATATGGAATATGGAATAGGTCTTTGGATTATGGACGCGGATATTCTCTAATGGACGACGGCTGGATTATGAATGACGGACTAGACGCTTGTAACATACAGTAGGGGTACTAGCTGAGTGGATTTAGTGTCTTCACCGAAATTCATTAGCGTTTGAATGTAGGCTTTATAGGGGTAACTGTTGTCCATGACCGTCATAAGCTTACCCTGCATGGAGACGTCTATCTGAGACCACATAGTTTGAAGGAGTAAATTGATAGGGCCGCATTTTTCGTCTTTGATCAAAGGGGTGCAATCTCTGTGGCTTATTTTAGCCTTAACGTAGAGTCTGGTGGATTTCAAGTCGACGTAATCCGAGCCTTGACCGGATATCAGTAATTCGACGGGTGCATCGTCCGAAATTTGAGAAGACGGTCGAACGTCGATAACATAGCGACTTCCAACCGCTGTTTGCGTAGGGGGTAATGAGAACAACGATAATTCGCTAGGTTGACCTTCGGTGAACCCTTTGTCGGTGAGGAGTGCCATGCTATAACTTGAAGAGATGCGATCTTTTGGTCCGCGCTCTCCGTTTATCCGTGGGTGAACTGATGGTAGGAAGAGAACGCTTCCTATTTATGGGTTCCTGTTGACGCGTTCTCGAGACTTCAGACTTGGCTTGTTCGACCACTTGTTGAGAGGGAGCCGTAAGCTGAATAGTCGGTGTCTTGAATTTCTTCTCACTGACATTTCTAGAATAAGGATCGACGGGGATAATGCAGGATTCACCCGTCTTACCACCGAGTCCTCCACCTTTCTGCTTCTTAAAATACGTCGAGGGTTTATGGACAGACTTTGCTTCGTTCCGATAAAATCTGATCCATTTATTCACATCGGGGATGTACAACGGTCTCCCGGACATAGTTGTTTTACATGAAGCGTTACGATGATGGATTCGGTGAGAAATATCGCCGGTTCACCCTGTTCGTCGGTTATATCGATTTCTAGATAGCGTACGTCGCTTAAAATGATGGGTAGGTAATACGGCGTGGGGTATATTCTAGATACCGTTTTTTTCTGGAGTCCAGAGGCCTCGACGTATAGCGTAGTAGAGGTACTTTCGTCTCGCCTACGAAGGAATCTCCACATATATTACAACAAAGGCGTAGAAGAGATCGTGATTTAACCCGCGGTTGTCTTTGGACGAATATTTCTGCTAAGGCTACGACCCAAGACTCGTCGAAATGGATGCTTTTATTCAAGCTGACGCGAAATTTGTAGGGTCGATTCTCGGGGAAAAGAGTCTTGGAGTCCTCGCTGCTTACGACGATGTACTTATCCATTCGACTGATTCGCAGTCAACTGTCTCCCTAGGCGTTCGTATAGCGTTATATAGTAATCCCAAATTTCAACTTTTAACGTATCGGAAACATTCTGACACACTGAATATGTATAGATACGTAGTAAAATTAGGCGGCCTCTATTTACTACGCCGTCTTCAAACATGTTATAGATGATAGATTTGTAGGCGTGTAAAGAGGTGACGGCATTCACCATTTGATTCCAGTCCATGGTTAGATTTTCTTTTCTAGGACGTTATGAATAGCTGTATCGATGAGACGGGTTCGAGGCTTGAGTAATGCCCACTGCATGTAGTTCAAGACCACCCCCTTTATAGTGGCTTTGTCGTTGATAAAATAGCGTAGATCAACCCTCAGTAACTTGGCGTAGATGCAAACAGTAGCCCGTAAATGTTGATCAACGGTAACTTGCTGCATCGGTGTACATAACGTTCTGTTGAGTATGACGGTTATATCGTCCGATGGTCTTTCGTAAACGCGCGGTGTATCCTTCGCGGTCTGATACGCGCAAGAAGGACATGCTGTTCGTTTCGTTGACAATACGATCAGTGGTATGATTAGGAGTAGAATAGCTATGATGGAGAGGACTTGGAGTACGACGAGTTTTCTCTGGTATTGATCCATATGGCTCGATATTCGACTGCGGAATAAGAGGGGAATGTTTTAAACATATAATTTATATATCCCATAGAGCTCGACATTTCCACGGGTCGATCGCATTCTCACATCATCGCGTTTATTATACCATATAGACGAGTCTCAAAGGTAGGTCGATATGGTATAATTACACCGTGAGTCACGTGCCTACAGGCGTTATACGCGTACCGCATTAGTCACGCGTTGATGATTCGTTGACGAACAGCACCCGCGGCAACACCGCACCAACATGGCGGCGTTTCTCTAGTATTAAAGTAATAACACCGCGAACTCGGTGGCTTTGAACTGTCCCTTTCTTACTACTGTCCATTAGATCCGACTCATCAGATTCATTGTCCTCTATCCCTTCATTCATTAGCTCAGGACCCTCGCTAGGACCCTCCCCATCTGGTCATCCATTGGCTCTGACATATCTGGGGTGCCACCCACCTGAGTTGTGTCATCATGAAGGCCATCGTCATCATGACAAGTCACAGGCTGAGGGGAGCCGTCAGTCAAAGGTAATGAACCGTGTGGGGGCGGACTAACGGAGGGGGGGGAGGAGGCGGGTGACTGTCATGCCGTTCCTCGGCTTGAATCAGACTACGCTTCCCTGAGCGAGAGTGACGGATATGTGCAACCGGGCCATTTATCCGGGTTATCTCATACTGGGGGTCACAATGAGATGTAAGCTTAATCCGCTCTTCGGCTTTTACAACTACAGAATCACCTATCTTGAACTCACCTGCGTTAGCTCGTCTATTTATCTGAGCACGGTGATATCGTCGTGACTTTTCCGTTGCCATTTTGGCACGTTGTAAGACATTACCTAATATTGTAAGCCTATCATCTAAATCTTGAGATGCATCAACAGGAAGCGAAAGCGGAAGCCGTGCACGACGGCCATAGGTCAGAAAAAATGGCGTATAACCTGTCGTGACATGTACGGTATTACGGTACGCCATGAGTGCGGCTGGCATCTCAGACTCCCAACGTCTGGACTGGTTATTCACTAACTTCTGAATTATATTCTTAAAGGTCTGGTTGAACATTTCTGTTTTGCCATTGGTCTGAGGATGGTATGGCGTGGTTCTACGGTGCTCAATACCAACTGCTTTAAACTTTCTCCGAAGTGAGCCTGCATTGAACTCTTCACCCAAGTCGGTGATCACTATCTCAGGTATACCATGGCGTGTACAGTACTCATCAAAGAATTTCCCTCAACACTTTCAGAAGTTTTTACTGGAATAGCATATGCCTCAGCCCATGCAGTATGGTGGTCAATAATGACCAAAATGTACACATTTCCTGCAGGGGAACGAGTCATTGGGCCTATCAAATCCATGCCTACTATCTGCCCAGGGTACTGCGCAAGCAGCAATTCGGTATACCGTGGACGAGTCCGAACCCGTCTATTAACTTGACACCTCGGACAGGTGTCAATGAATGAAGCGATATCTTTACGCATGCCACGCCACACAAAACTATCTCGAATTAGACATAGCGTCTTGTGTAACCCTTGGTGACCAGTGCGCTCATGAGTCTGTTTCAATACACGCTGCCTGAAAGCTGAGGACAAGATTACTCTGGGATATTCTGCTTCTAATGGAGATGGGCGTTTAGTAGGATACAGTACCCCATTATGTATTGCATAATCATCGGGTACATTCCTTAGAAAGTCCTCATACTCATTCTGCTGCTGTTGACGTAATTCGGCTACGTCGATGTCATGTGCATCAAGAGGCACGTAAGGTAGTACCTCATCATCTGACTCTGGAATAATGTAATCACCAGTGTCAAAGGTCGCCACTTCTGGAGGGCGCCGGAGGCGTGAAAGCATGTCTGCCCTGATGTTTTTGGCACCTTTAATTTACTCGATTTTGCATCCATACTCAGCAATAAGTACAGCCCATCTCTGGACTTTTATATTCTTGACCTCACCTACAAAAAGACTCTTCAAGGGTTTGTGGTCGGTATAAACTACAAATTCAGCCCCATACAAATATGGCCGCAGTTTTTGCAAAGCGTACACAACCGAATACGCTTCTTTTTCTATGACTGGCCATCGCAACTGACCCTCCTTCAATGTTGAGGACACATACTGAATAACCCTTTCTACACCATCGTCACCCTCCTGGACCAAATTAGCACCTTCTGCGTAGCTAGACGCATCTGTGTATAGCCTGTATGGTCTTTGTAGGTCAGGATAAGCTAGAACTATGTCAGAACACAATATATTTTTTCAGTCTGTCAAAGGCTGTCTGTTGGTCAGGTCCCCAATAAAAACGAGCATTTTCCCGTGTCAACGTCAAGAGTGGACCTACTATAGATGCATACTGTGGTACACACGACCGATAATAACCAGTCATGCCGAGCAAGGATCTAACCTCACTCACTGAGGTGGGCGGTGACATACTACGTATAACCTCTATCGTTTGACTTTGTGGCGAAATACCATTGGCTGATATATGGTAGCCCAGAAGGCCGACTGACTCGGCCGCAAAGACACACTTTTTGCGCTTAAGCTGGAGGTTGTATTCCTGAAGGCGTTTGAATACAAGCTCCAGATGGTAGGCATGCTGTTGTGCATCGGACGAGTATATCACAATGTCGTCTACATAAACAAACAAAAATTTGCCCACATAATCTCTGAAAACATCATTCATCGCCCTCTGAAATACCGCTCCCGAATTACAGAACCCGAATGGCATGACCGACCATTCCCACAAACCCTCTGAACAAATGAAGGCCGTTTTTTCCATATATTTTTCAGCCATGCCAATAATCACTCTTGAGGTCAAGGGTTGAGAAAATGCTATTACCACTAAGGGAATCAAAGATATCAGAAATCAATGGTAAAGGATAGCTATCTTTGCGTACAATAGTTCAGCCTACGATAGTCAATGCAAAATCTTATGTTACCGTCTTTCTTGGGTACCAGGGTGATTGGTGAAGCCCAGGGTGAGGTCGAGGGTCGTATCACACCTGCATCCAACATCTCTTGAATCTGTTCCTTGACAATATGTTGTTTCTTCAGTGGCAGCCTATAGGCCCGCTGTTTGATTGGTGGATGATCGCCAGTTGGTATGATACACTTGACCTAGGGGTGTCTTCCTGCTCCAGGTTTCATGGCAGTGTCAAAGAGGTCATGGTATTTCTCAAGTACACAGTCAATTGACTTATGACCCGTAGTCTCTTTAACCGTGGAGGATCCAACCCCCATGACAAATCGCACTGTTTCTAATTGGTAAGTCTTGTCAAACCATCGCATTCTGGCTGTTGCATAATCAAGACGCGCACACCCAAGATCGAACGCGTCGGAACCTAAGACACACTGATGCAGCATCTCTGGTACGACAGTAACTGGAACAGGACTAGCATCTTCAAACTTCACCTCAGTCTGCCCAAGAACCTTCAATGGCGTCTCATTAATGGTGTATATAGTACCAGCTTTTGTCAAAGGGCCACGTGCTGACAATCTTTGCCACACATCATTTCTTAAAAAAGTTGTACATGCGCCTGTATCAACGAGAGCCGTCACTGTTTTGCCTTGTAGATTTAACTGGGCCGAGAACCTGCCCGTGACATTGGCAGCCTTGGCCCCCATCCGTTTCCCGATTGATTCTGAATAAAATCGTTCCGAAAGCTTACTTGTCTCTGGGGATTGTTACGGGCCATGTGCACTTGGAGATTTCTGCGACCGCGAACAGCACGTGGTCTTCCTGGTAGGTAGGTTGTACAGTTAGCCTGACTGTGATTTGGCTGACCGCACCGGAAACACACCGGCCTATTTTCACACTGATGACATTCGCGCCTGTTCATTTGCACACCTTGAACCTGCTGACGTTGTCCCTGGTTACCACTTCCCCAGCGCTGATGGAATTCTCCACGCGCCTGCGCACTCTGTGGATGGTGGGGCGATGCATTCACCTGCCGTGTGACTACATCCCGCAACCGCCGAATCTCTGCCGCGATTACACGACTCTGTACACTCTCGTCTTGAATCGCGCGGTTGCTAGCGCCTTGCGCCTCATTCTCAGTATGTTGTGCCGACCCGACTTCCATAGGTTCGTGTTCTGTAGTCACATTCATGGTCGCCAACAGTTCCGCGCTGACCGTCTGCTCCTCGACGTACTTCATGGCCTCGTCCAAAGTTCCTTAAACCGACGGTTAAACGCACCGATTGCTTCGCTGGGCTTCTGTACAATAGTGTCGAGTTCACCTTTTAACCGTTCATCTTCATGTGCGGACACAAACATGTCGCGTGAGCACGTATGTCGCCCCACGTTGTAGTTTCCCTATTTTTGTCAATAAGAAAGTGTTCAATCTCCCTATGAAGTGAACCGAGAGATGTTCATGCTGCTATTTGCGCCGGCCCCCCTCTAACGCCTTGTAAAGCCTGAAGTGCCACGGTGCAATCATCCAGCCATTCTCTCACCTCACCGGGAGGCAATCCATCACACTTTTGAATAGAAGAAATGTGGTCCTTTACCTGTTCTCTTTGTAATTGACGGTTGTCCTTGGTCTGAATATCAGTTCGCAAATTGTCCACAAGTTTCGTGATGCCTTGAGCAATGGCCTGGTGCTCCTGCACTTTTACTGGCTCAGCCATTTTGTCCAAAAACTAGTACTCTCAATGTCCTCGGTCGATCGTCTTAAGCTGTCTTCTCACGATCTTGTAGTTGTATCCAAAAGACAATTGTCTTTATCCGAAAGCAACGCTCGCCATTATGAAATCTGAGGTCTTTAAGACGACAGGGCTTGTGCGTGTGATCTTTAAGATGTTGTAACGCATTAGTCGTCTCAAGACACAGGGATCGTCTTCATAAAACCTGAACAATAATAGATTCCAAGGTCCGGCTTCTGAGATTTCTCGAAGTCTTGACAAACTCTTTAAATGAGAGAGGATAGAATGAAAACGTCTGTTGGATATTAAGCCGATTTATTGTAAATTCATTCCACGCCATTATGAAAGCTGCAGTCTTGTTCCTGGTAACAAAGCCATTATGAAATTTGGATTCATCTATCTTAGGAATGACCGGCATCATTTGGTAGGCAAACTATTCTGTAAACAGTCATTTTTCGGAACTGGAGATAGCAATATCTATTATCGGAAGCATGAGCCTCTGCGATACCTGATGGTACTGCCATCAGGGAGACCTGGTGTTAAAAGTCTGACTAAATATGCCGTTCATTCCGTTATATACAATACTAGACATTTACAATGTCAATTTAACCCAACATAGATGTACTCACAGCTTCGGTACAATTATGACAGACAGATCACAGATCTGTCGCATTGTATATTTCATTCGTCAAAACCAAGGTTAAATCATTATACTTACATAAGCGGTTTCTACGTTATCTGCATAAATCTGAACTTACATAATTAATTCTCACAAATAATTGTGTTTACAATAACCGACCTGAAGGGTCATAGAATAGTATTTCGGAAATAGGTTTGTCACAACACATCATAATACCAAGGTTTGCGTGCACACAGTTACATCAAATTGTTAACTGAAAATCGAAATTTATGCGTTTATATGGTGGTCCAGAATGGACATTTCACAATTTGTAGTTATAGAACAAAAAGGAGCTAGGTGGGGTTGGGGGCGAGGGGGAAATTTCACAGAGGGAAATGTTTGAACGTGGAAATATCTACTCTAGGCAAATGTCTACAGGGGTAAATGTCCTCATGGTGGCGGGGGAGAGGGTGAAATGTCCTGGCTTCATAACTATTAATCATCAGTATGTCTTGTTTTTCATTTGTTTACAATAATTTGATTATATATAACTATTGTATAAACATCGCAATATTTCTGTCCATTGTAGTAATATCTCTCTTCGAATATTTTGGTATTCTTAATTTTTCTCATTCAAGGATAAAATTAAAATCATTCCATCAGTTTAATTCCTTAGATTAATTTATAATGAAGAAGCATCCCGATATTTTGTGGTTTACATGTTCGATCAACATACTTTATCCCAGATCCGATCCAGAGTGGTAATCATCAATTCTGATCGAATGTGTTTGATTATACCTGGGACGAGTATAGATAATAATAAAATATTCGTCCCAGATTATACTGAAAATAATTCATATTTTCGGGACCTTGAAATGTGTGAAACATTTAGGCAGTCTGCTATGTCAGATAAAGAACAATGGCTCCCTATTCATCAAATATTCAACGTATTAATATCAACAATTCGGGAACTTTTGGGTTGCCAGTATTTCATCAGAAATCACCAAGTCACAAACGATCAGGAAAAAAAAAGAACTCGCACTAGGCTGCGCTGTATATAATTTTCAATGTCTCTTCTAAGCTTCCGTAATATAACAGTGACTGTGTAGGCCTCGGCCTATATGGTTTGTGAAGCAGAAAAAAAAGAAGAAAAAAATGATATGAAAAAGGCAAAGTCAGAATACTTCGTTCGTTTCCTATCTTCATTTTATCCAGCCAATTTCTACGTTCCCACTTCGAAGTGGAAACGTAGAATTTCGCTTGATAAAATGAAGATGTCGTTTCTGAGCTTTGCCTATTTCATAGATATATCATATTTCATATGATTTATTTACATGTTACATGGCCTAGACCTTAAAATCCTTTAATGTTTCTGATGTGTATATTCACTCTATAGCGAATATATCTGCTTTATTTATTAGATTCTTATATCGATCCAATATCTACAGCTCATGTTTAAGAATATCTACAATATAAAAACGTTCTTGATCATTTTCTTATGGTGCGCATGTGGCGAGCTCTCTTATGTAGGAGGTGAAATTGTAACCTAAAGGAACGCAACACTGCCGAGGAACACAATCATTTCGAGATGTGGTCAATTGCCACAGTTGATGCTGACAGCGCTGAAGTCTGAACATCGGTTGAAACATGAAATGTACGTTGATTGTGTATGTTTTTGAAAGTTTTGTTATGTTCTTAGCATACTGCAGTCACTAGATATCTATCTGTTTCACAAATTTGTGATGGTAACTCTTCTTGAAGTTGTCAAATTATTCCTGTAAAAAGAAAAGCCATTGCCCACGAACAAAAACTTTGACTGTCGAGAACTGGTCCATCCATAGCCCTTGTTGGCGTGACCAGGGGATGCATCCCCTGGTCACGCCAACAAGGGCTAGTCCATCCATAATGTAAGTTCACTGGTTTATTCAGGTTTGAACGTTGTGAGAAACTAGATTTTTACTACGTTAACTATATAAGCCCAGATATTCCATTTCGTGCTAATGAATTTTGTCAAGCCTAAGATTCCTTTGCATTGTCTTTTTCTTGACTTTTTTTTAGAAATAGCCCACTGTCTGCCCCATGCAGACACAGGTAGCAGTCCTTGCATATCGGAGGACAACTATTGCGAGATGTATATATGGGGTGGCACTGGAGGACATATTGGGTCTAAGTTAGGATTGAGAAGTTGAATTTTTTTTTTGGTCGTAACAAATAAATAAAGGTACTCACGTAAGCAGGGAAGCCAGGAGAACATGATAACATTTACCATTCAAGTGTACAACAAGCCAAATGATCACAACTAGTAAAAGAGGTTCCACATTCTCAGAGCTTGAAACGTGAAATCGCCATCAAAAGCGTAAAGCGGAAGTTACGTGTTCAAAGAGAACTTCAAAGCAAGAGAAGTAACTCTGATACCTGTTCAGGTGAGAACAAGTGGAGGGTCGGGTAGCTGACGTAAGTAAATTATATTCTGTGTGTTGACTCAGCGTACTGTGTAACACAGGCGAGTCACACTCGTCGAGCGCCTCACTGTTTTCTTTCGCGGGAAAGTGGAAGAGCGGGTCTATAAAATGTTTCAAGGATTACAGACGATTTACAGGGTTTTAGAAAGAAAGATTTGTACAGTTGTTCATTGATTTAATATCAGTCCTTATGATATTGCTCAATTCAGCGCGCTCGAAAGCCCTTTGACGAAAAATGTGATTGCGTTTCCTTTGCGTTTCGGTTCGAGGCTAATGGTGCCAGATTTTTCAGCTCGTTCCATTCATTTGTGTTGTTCGGAGACCTCGTGGACCCGGTGCACCTGGTCAAACAGGTTTTGTCAAAGGTCAGATCATTGGTCATCGGATCGCTGACGTAACACTTCCTGATTTATTAGGAAGTGCAATTTATTAGGCTGCGCAAGAATCGGCGCCCAGACACAGCTTCACAATCCTATCTAAGTATTAGGACAGGCCGGAAACCAATTGTCGAAAACTAAAACTTCATTTTGGGGAAAAAATTCGTACCAAATTGGCAAAACTGTTTTCAGTTACCTTTATTAACAGTTACTTAAGCTATTGAAGCCTACTTGCTGAGAAGCAACAGGAACTTCAGTGCTTCGGATTTGAAAAATCCAGAAGAGCTAAAAATCGCTCTTCTAATTTTGTCAAGAAGAGCGATCACTCCTCTAAAAAAAACCCTTCTAAAAACTTTTAGAAGAGCTATTTACGAGAATGGGGATGTAACTAGTAATTCCCATTTTATGATTCTTGTTGCAAGAAAAGTATTAGTATTATTTTCAAACTTCTTAACATTATGAAATGCGACATCAATATTATCTGACAATCATGTATGAAATGTTGATAATAAACGTAAGCGAAACCAGTTACCCCTGATGTGTTTCATTGTTATCCCTTTATTTCTTTCTGTGCCTTTCCTCGGATTCTGCGATCTTTGAGAATTTTGTCAATGTTTTGCGCAATTTGCGCCAAACTTCTGTTACAGTACCATGCCGTTTTCGGCCGTATACAATAGAACACCACCAGTGTTCCGCCTTTTAAATGTTTCTAGTCTAACTGTTGGTGGAAGTTTTGTAGCCATTTCGCTTATTCGCGGCCACAATCGATCAAACAAATCCCAAAATCAGACGAGCGCGCCAACAACAATATGTCCGTCGACACATCCACACACAGCTGTATCCGCCGCTGTGATTGGTCAGTATTTACACACAGCTGTAGAAATTTAACCAATTATAAGCGAGGACGTTTCGGTCCTCGGTTAAATCCGAACCAAGTTTAACTCCTTTGCCAGAAGAGCTCGCACACTTCCAGATTTTCGTGATCGAAATGTCTTGCGTTTTCATGGAAAGTTATTAGAGGTAGGCCTAAATAAAGATTATTCCATATGATAAATTCAAGAAGCGCGAGAAAAAGAGCCTCTAAATTTTGATTCAGGCGCGCGATTGAGCGCTTTCGCTCTCGCGCTTCTTAAATCCGAAGCACTGAACTTGATAATGTGGTGTCTAGCACTGTAATATCACTTGTCTTTATTGCACCATGTTAGTGATCTGTCTGTGTCTTGTGCGCTGTCCTCCATGTTTATAGGGTGGATGGAGGGTGTCTGGTTCCATGCTGCTTCAAAGATCTCTTCTTTGAACAACTGGGCTGGGTGGTGCTTAGTTGGTTCGTCGTGATATAGCTGAAATATTGTTGAAAGCGACGTTAAATTCTATTCACTCACTCACTCACTACTTCAGTAGTGATAATCCAATCCTTTTTTCCCTAATTCCATTTAAAACAGGAATTTGTCCACTCTTCCACCATGTCGTTTTCATCGACTACACAGAGACTGTATCCAAGTACGCGCGCAAGAGAAATAGTCTCGAACCAAGTGTTCAACTTTAAGCAATGTTTATAACTTCATTGCATTTCGACGAACAGTGCACCATATCACTCGGTTCGAGAGTATCAGATAAGATGACGGCGGCCATGTTGTAGTCGATGAAAACGACGACGTTCTATTTGGCGTTCTATGTGGATTTATTAAAAAAGTATGAGAACTCAGACCTGAATGCGGCATTTGATTTCGTTTACAGGGAAGTAAAGCATGATTGTGCCAAAACTTTCAGCGCAAATCTCAAAATTATGAACGATTGAACCTAAAAGGTTTCTGCGAAAAAATTTGGTTTCCGACCTGGTCCTATCTATAGAGATCCCCCCCCCCAGGGGTCGAAATGCTTTTTGAGAATTACTTGTCACTGTCATGACTGTGACAGGTAACTATTTTTTTTACTTGTCACCCTGGTACTTCAGTTTGTCACTCCTACTGAAACTTTTTTCACCATACTCTCATCATATATTCCAACCAGTCTCCATTTTCCAAGCATTGGAGAATTTGAACACGTTTGTTTTTTCCGATCGCGAGACATTTATGACAGCGACAAATTTGTCTCCTTCGTTTAGCTCTGCATTGCCAAGATGAATGTCCTTACTATCAATGTTAACTCAGTGGGCTCATTTCTGCCACCAAACTGTTTCACTATTAGGAAGTTCAAAGTAAAATGTCAACAGAATGTTCAATTATGAGATTAAATTTGCTGGAACGATATTTTCTTAAGGATCATAACAGCAGGAGGGTTTTATCAACTTTTTTGTGGGTTACCCAGATTAAAAACTTGACTTTGAAAAATTGAGTTTTTGGGAAATTTTGAAATTGAGTTTCACCCCCCCCAAAATGAGTTTTTATCCATGGGAAAATGCGCGCCAAACACGCGCGAAAACTGAGTTATAGTGAATAAATATCGTGTTCTTCAAGAGATAAGTCGAGTTCCCAAATGAATATGTTGAATTGTTCTGACAAATTATCAAGCAAAATCGTTGTTGTTGTTGTTGCCTTCACTCGATCAACTCGCAAGTGTTAGACGTTAGCGCTTGTCTGGAGCAAGTAAAAATCGGCACAGGCAACGCGACGTTCACGTTAGCTGCCCGTGTTGACAAGCACGATTTTCTTCCGATTAAAATACTCACTGATGAAGTTTTATTGAGCTCTTATTCTCCGAAATAAGACGTAAGAATCAATCAGCTTGTTCTGGTTTCATATTCAACTTGAAGTTGCCAGGCATGAATAGTCTATAGAAATATAGGCCAATTGCGCTAGATCGTGCCAGTCAATTCGTTCACTTTATCCATTAGTTATCTAGCGGGAGATTAATCCTGCATGGAGTTTGATGTACCCGAGCTCTTGTGTTGTATGGCAGCAGGATGAATGACGAAGTGAACAGAATGTCCGATGTGAATAAAACGAAACTCAACAACTGTTTCCAGGAAGACAATTCAGTCATGTTAGGCCTGTATTAGCTCGTAATTCAGTATTTTTAGGACAGAATAGTTACTTGTCGCGGCGACAGGTGGAATTTTAATTTAGTTGTCACTTGAAAAAATGACTTGTCGGCGACAGGTAGACAGGCGTTATTTCGACCGCTGCAATTGGATAATATTCCACAATTTGGGAGAAAAATAAAATAATGTAGTTGCGCGTGTAACGAGGACACCAAACTGTATGCAAAATTCACCACATAACATGTTAATTTAAGTGTCAAATAGAATAAAAACATGATCAAATTGTTAGAATATTTAATCCTATTCTTAGTGAGCATATTTTGTGGCATTGACTGCCTCAATCCAATCAAGTGGTGCGTGTAACATGGACACCAAAAATGGCTTCGTGTCCTTTCGCATGGATGGATGGATGGATGTACTTGGGCACTCCATCGCACCGCGATGGGCACAGGTCGTGCGAACATGCCGTGCAACCCGTTTCCCCCAACCCGCCCTACACATGATCCCTCTTAACAGTGTCACATAGACACTGTTTAATCCCCACATTCATATTAAACAATATACCTTCTCTTAATTCCCATAACTACAGAAGTATCACATAGTATTTCCATCTGTCAAGCCCCCTCATTCTCTCTTCTCGGATCAATTCTTAGTGGCAACTTTGATTAATTAACACCATGGACACTCATAATTAAATCCCCCAATAGCCACTCATCCTCCCCATTCACTCAACATTTAATAATTCACCCTATTTCCCGAAATCATAAAATCCAGTGCCATGGAAATTTCACCCAGTATTTCGCATACGTCATGTGAAATCACCATACTAGGTCACCATCAAACTCTAGACTTTACCATCAAACTGATCATGGCACATGAACATTTTATATGTAAGACTGGTCATAGTTTCACTTTCTTTCTTCTGGAATCAACATTTGTTTGTCACACATGTAACGAAGTGGCAAACGTAACTGTTCAGGACGCGAAATAGCACAATACTACTTACCCGCTATTTTTTGCAATTGCCTCATTATATGACACCTACTCTAAAGTGGCTCCACCAGCCATGTCACAAATTTTGGGTTCCATTGCTGCACATTGTAATTCATGCCAAAAAAAATATAAGTAAAATGCAAGCCGAGGGTGGTGCGTGTAACCACACGAAAGAGGACACGAAAGCGAGACATAAAAGTATATTCCAACTACAGCTATTACGGACACATCAAAATCCTGTCATATTTGGATCGATAATAGACAAGATTAGCCCAGCTCAAGAATAGTTTTGAATGACCACTGAATGTCATTTTCTTGGTGACCATGGTAAGAGGTAAGGTAAGTAACAAAAGAGGACACCAACCGTTACACGCGCAACCTGAATTTTGAGGGTTTCATGCATCCAGAATCTGCATTTAACATGTTTAAAGGTGACTGATATGAAATAAACTAAAATAAATTGAAAGACATGAGCCAGATCGATACTTTAAGTTGTTTTATTGGTCAAATTTGTTAGCAATTCATGCACACAGTGCAAACAAAAGCATCAATGTTTGCAATGTCACATTTTTGGGGTCCATGGGTGTCCTCATATGCGGACACCGATGGTCCTCCAAAAGTAATGGCCGTACATATAACTAAGATGTTATCTTAAATGTATCTACTTGTATCTGGCATTAAATAGGAATAAATGTTTTTAAAATCAGTGTAATATTTTAGAAAATTCACTGGTTTTAAGTTTGAGTGCTTAAAGGTGACTCCATTTCATGGAATGACCCTGCGGCCTGTGCATGCAGATAAGAATTTTTGATATCAAAAATAAAATGGCTTTCCATACATCAATGTATTTTTTCAATTAAATAAAACACATTTGTGGCCAACTACATGCCGCCATATTGTTGCAGTGAAAGCATTGTGGGACTGATTGACTCACGTATCAGTTGTTTGATTGGTGGTTGGTGAACTGAGGTCACATGGTGTATGAAATTTTTCACTTTTAAATACTTAACTGGTCCATTCAAATTATATTGAAGTGAACTCCAGTATTGTCGTAGGCTTGTGGAGAGAATATTCATCCAATTACAGCGTTTTTATACGCCCGCCAAAAGGCGGACGTATTATGTGATGGCGGTTTCCGTCCGTCTGTCCGTCCGCCGTGTCCGGTCTATATCTGGGACAGTTTTCTGTCTACAGTTCTAATTTTTGGTGAGTGGATGCCCTATGGGGAGACGATGTGTCGCGTACCAAAATGAAGGTCGAGGTCAGAGGTCAAAGGTCACTGGCCTAAAAAAACAGGAAATCACTGAAGTGTTCGTGTCCGGTCTACATCTGTGAACGTTTTCTATCCACAGTTGCAAATTTTTGTGAGTGGATACGCTAGGTGAAGACGATGTGTCGCGTACCAAAATTAAGGTCGAGGTCAGAGGTCAAAGGTCACTTGCCTAAAATCAGGAAATCATTGATCGTTGACAGTTTCTATCTACAGTTCTAATTTTTGGTGAGTGGATGCCGTAGGGGGGAACGATGTGTTGCATGCCAAATGTAGGTCGAGGTCAGAGGTCAAAGGTCAGTGTGACTGAAAAATCAGGAAATCATTAAAAATTTCTAATTTTTTGTGAGTGGATTCAATAGGAGGAAATGAAGTGTCGCATACCAAAAAATAGGTCAAGGTCAAAGGTCAATGTGACCCCAAAATCAGGAAATTATTAAAAATAACATTTTTTTTGTGCCAGTAGATACATTAGGGGGACACAATGTGTCACCTACCAAAATGTAGGTCACGGTCACTGTAATCGTGGAATTGTTAAAAATCAAGATTTTTTTAGTCCATTGAGAAATTACGGGGATTCGTTTCGTCATGTACCGAAATTTATATCCAGGTCCATAGTCAAGGTCGCTGTGACCCCAGAATCAAGGTCAAAGGTCAGTGTGACCTAAAAATCAGGAAATCAATAAAAATTACTATTGATTTTTTATGAGTGGATTCAATAGGGGGAAATGAAGTGTCGCATACCAAAAAAAATAGGTCACGGTCAAAGGTCACTGACCCCAAAATCAGGAAATTATTACAAATAACATTTGTTGTGTCAGTAGATACATTAGGGGGACACGATGTGTCACATACCAACATGTGGGTCAAGGTCAAAGATCAAGGTCACTGTGACCCCAAAATTGTGAAATTGTTAAAAATCATGATTTTTGTGTCCATTGAGAAATTATGGGGAGACAGTTTATCATGTACCAAAATTTAGGTCAAGGGCAATAGTCAAGGTCACTGTGACTTCAGAATCAAGAAATCTTTGAAAAGTATTTTTTTTTTGTCAGTGGATACATTAGGGGGACATGTAGGTCAAGGCCGAACGTCAAGGTCACTGTGACCCCCAAAATCATGAGATTTATAAAAATTGTGTCCATTGATACATTGAGGGAAGACGATGTGTCCTGTACCAAAATTTAGGTCAAGGTCAAAGGTCAATGTCACTGTGACCCCAAAATCAGGAATTCATTACAAGTCACATTTTCGTATGCCTGTTGAAGACGAGGTCATGCAATGCGATGTTGCATTCTATCCATTCATCCATTAACATTTGTTGTCCATGCGATAACTCTAGTTTCAAGGTATGGATTGGTACCAAACTTTGAGTATACCTTACTCGCATGGCAAAGAGGAGCCATACATCAATTGATCAACGGTCAAGGTCACAGTCACCCAAAACTGAATCAAGTATAAGATGTGATATATGTTACATTCTCAGAAGCACAAAATTGTAGACCTTTCTCTGGTGTGCTAGCTACCAATTGGAATCAAGGCTATTAAACAAACTTGAAATTTGGACCAATATTTACCTTGGCTTGAATTTACCTTGAATCTTCTGGGGTAGGAAGCCTAAATAAGGCTTTTAAAGACCCCTAACTGTGCGGAGGTGGTGGTCTATATACGATTTAAAAGTGTTGATAGTTGTGGCTCTAATAGCTCGCTCCGGTAAACTATTATGTCCACAACACGCTGGCTGAAGAAATATTTTCTGGTGTCCAACCGAGATCTGCACTTAAACAATTTCAAACTGTGACCTCGAGTTGCAGATGTAGATAATTCGAAGAATGTTGCAATGTCCACACGAGTAAATCCCTTAAACATCTTGAATACTTCCAAAAGGTCAGCTCGACTTCGACGTGTTTCCAGCGATGTCAGACGCAGAGCAAGCAGACGATCTTCGTAACTCAATAGCCGTAGTCCCGGAACCATTCTTGTAAACCGATGTTGCACTTTCTCAAGCAAAACAATATCACCTTTTAGGTGCGGAGACCAAGCAGGAGTAAGCATAATCTAAATGTGGGCGTACTAGGGACTTGTATAGGGGTAACAAAATTTCCTTGGACTTGCAGGTAAATGATCTATTGATCATTCCAAGAACACGATTCGCCTTTTTCACTTTTTCAGCTATGTGAGCTTTAGGTTTGAGCGACTTATGGATCATGACCCCAAAATCTCTCTCCAACTCCACAGTCTCCAAGTTAGTATTGTTCATGGTGTATGAATGATTTGGATTGTTGAACCCCACGTGCATTACTTTGCATTTACCTACGTTAAATAACATTAGCCACTCGTTGGAATATAATTCCAGATATACGGGCGTATATTGAAGCCCCTTGTTTTAAAGGGTCATGGACTATTACATAATATGTTATAGATAATTTACAGTTGGATCCAGGCTTTTAGCTAGACTTTTGAAACAGGGAGTCAACATTCCTTATTTGTCCAGTTTTGCTGAAAACGGGGCAACACATGTTAAATTTCAGGATTTTAGGGAGTCTCATTTGGGATGTACAAATTTAGCCTACGCTGATGATATTGTACTTTTGTCTCTGAATAGAGAAGATCTGCAGCTAAAACTTGATTGTCTTGAAAAGTATTTGTTAAACTGGGGATTGTCTGTTAACATAAAGAAAACAAAAATTGTGACTTGGGTGTAATATGAGTATCAACTATAATTTTCATATTGGCAAGGACCAGATTGAATGTGTTAATAAATACAAATATCTAGGGGTCGTACTTCACGGAAACCGCACTGCGGTGGTCTAATGGTTCGAGCGTCGGCCTCGTAAGCGGTAGGTACTGGGTTCGATCCCAGGCCGGGTCAGACCTAAGACTTGAAAAATGGAACTTGTTGCTCCCTCGCTTACGCTCAGCATTAAGAGGATAGAACAAGGACTGGTTCGCTCGGTGTCAGTATAATGTGACTGAGTGGGGTGTTATGTCTGCCT
>JAVTVY010017256.1:0-61035 GCA_036873755.1 Hanleya hanleyi | reverse complement strand
TCAGAGCAATAGCACAAAGGAAACATTTGTTCGAACGCATCATTAAACAACGTTAAAGCATTAAGAAAGTGTGTTAAAGCGTTGAGACGAACGTTAAGGCGCAACGACGGGCGTTGACGAGCGTCACTGCATTTCGATGAATTGGTGTCAATTCCATGAAATCAGAGCTTCTGAGCTAATTCACCAGGGCGTTGAAGCGTTGAGCTAAGCGTTGATGGGTGTTACTGTCTATAAAAGCGAGCGTATTCCCAAAACACGCACAGTCGTCGTTCAACCGTCAACATGGCTTATACTTGTTCTGAGTGTGAACGCACGTTCACCAGACATTACGATATGATGCGACACCAGAAAAATATACATGGGACTGAAGACGCCGAGGAGCCCGTTGAGGCAGATACTGACACAGAGATTGATGAGAGTGCATCGACTGATACCGAATCCAAGATGGCTGACAGTCTATCTACTGATATGGAGAGCTTGACCTCAGAGAATCAGCCTTCATCCCAGGAAAGTGAGGCAGAACCTATCTTCTGGGATCGTATTGTGACAGCAGCTATCAATACTCACGCTGAAGCGATCGAGGACGCCGGAGAGGATAATTTACAACAGACGTACACCCAAATGCGCCCCCGCATCAGGAAAACAGCCATGGCGATCTATGAACAGTATACCTTACTACCGCTTGAAATGAAAGGGGACCCCACGCACAGGTCCATCATGAAGACCAAGCGTCACTTGGAAGAGGATATGGGTTTACCACCCACCGAGGCCCTGGAAAATGCGATTAGAATGCGCAAACAACTGTTTCAGGACATGCTGCCCGATGAATATCCAGGCCTGCCTGACGATGATTAGAACAAACGGTTCAGAGCGAACATGGCCGAAGACGGAACTCTCTGAAATGGCGGCTTTTGATTGGACAAGAATACATCTAACGGGCAAGAACGAACATGACATGCAAATGGCGGTCTTTGATTGGACAAGAGTCTTTCTTGAATTGTAAACATACCCAACGCGGCTCCCCCAGCGTGGGTATGTTATGATGGAGGGGAAAATAAACTATATGAAAAAAAAATTGTTGTTTTTGTTGTTCTCTCATGTGTCATCCTTGTTGTTGTTGTTGTTCTCTCTCCGGTCTATATCATGGTGTTATGCTAGAGCGTTAAGGCGTAACTATGAGCGTTGACGGGTGTCACTGCATTTCCAATGAATTAATGACAATTCCATGAAAATCAGAGCTTTTGGGCTAATTCACCAGGGCGTTGAAGCGTTGAGCTTGGCGTTGGCGGACGTTGCTACAAGATGACACCTCAGACGACGCATTCGAACCGTGAATAGCCCATCTCGACCCCAAATACCTTCCTTCACTGCCCGAAAATGGCCACTTTCGCTACTACTCGTACCGATGACGTGACTGATGACGTCACAGATGACGGGAACATCCCTCAAATCGGTATGTACACCCCGAGAACTACAAGATGACACCTTCCAGGACGCATTCGAACCGTGAATAGCCCATCTCGACCCCAAATACCTTCACTATACTTACTACAACCAACTGCGCATGCGCAGATTAACGCGACTTGCATTCAAAAACACACCATTCTGACTCTACTCCACACAAGCTTCACTTTGACACCTCACACGACCCATTCGAACCGTGAATAGCCCATCTCTATCCCAAACACACACCCTACATAGCACCCAAAATGCCTGTGTTCTATACTACGGGCCAGGCTGCGCATGCGCAGACTATTGAACACAGACGAACCATTAGTGTAGTCAAGTGCTCCTCCACGAGAGCTTCAAAATAAGACCTCACTCGACCCCATTGGACCATTAGGGACTCACCTAGACTCCAACATGTCCACCCCGTATGGGCCTATACACCCATAGCCATGCAGTATAGGCCTATGGGCCTACCCAGGCCTCGGTGACTTTTTTCAAAAATTTCACCGATTCGCACGGGGACACTTCCTATCATGTTCTAAATGACGAGACGAGTAAAACGAGACCCCACAACCCTACCGCAAATGTATAGAAGTACGTTTCCCAGAGGGACAAACATTGATGCTATACCCCAGTATGGGACTATATGGGGCTCGGTGATTTTTTTCAAAAATTTCACCGATTCGCACGGGGACACTTCTTATCATGTTCTAAATGACGAGACGAGTAAAACGAGACCCCACAACCCTACCGCAAATGTATAGAAGTACGTTTCCCAGGATGGTCCTATACCCCCCATACCCCATATAGGCATTTTCCCGTAATTTAGGATAAAGTCCGTATTCCGTATTTTTTCAGGAAAAATTTTACATACACCCACCCAGGAACTAGGGGGAGATAACTCTATTGATAGGCGAGCCCCGTTAAGCCCGGCGACCTATATACCCCCATACCCCATATAGGCATTTTCCCGGATTTTTCGATAAAGTCCGTTTTCCGTTTTGTTTTTTTTCAGGAAAAATTTTACATGCACCCACCCAGCCATAAAATACCCCTTCACATAGGCTTCACATGGATACCTCATAGAACTCCATCGGCCCATTAGTGGCTCCCCTAGCTCCCAAAACGTCTATTTCCATACCCTTGGGCCACCGCGCATGCGCAGAATGCCGATATGTCAACCCCACACCCAGTCCATTAGATGCCCCTTCATGAATGCTTCACATTGATACCTCACTCGACCCCATTGGACCATTAGGGGCTCCCCTAGCTCCAAAAAGGCTATTTTCATACCCTTCGGCCACCGCGCATGCGCAGAAGGCCGATATTTCAACCCCACACCCAGCCCATTAGATGCCCCTTCACATAAGCTTTACATTGATACCTCACTCGACCCCATTGGACCATTAGGGACTCCCCTAGCTCCAACACGGCTATTTTCATACCCTTCGGCCACCGCGCATGCGCAGAAGGCCGATATGTCAACCCCACACCCAGCCCATTAGATGCCCCTTCACCTAAGCTTCACTTTGATACCTCACTCGACCCCATCCGACCATTTTATCTAGGGACTACTTTTTCTCCGCGGAAGCTTTTTCCCGCGACCGCATCACCGCCAAAACCGCATCACCGCGGATGAATACATGCCCAGGGGCCCTTTGCCGGAACTATAGTCACCCAGAGTTACCTCCCCCTAGATTGGAACTCTTCTGTGCTGGAGGTGGGCAAGGTCAGTCACGTGACAAAATACTCGCTTCTGATTGGCTGAGAGCCGCCCACAGTTTCCCCACAAATTTGCATAAATGGGACCCAATTTCAACTTTATATACTACTCACACTTATAATCGTGCTGCCAGCACACGAATGTACGAAGCAAACGGATGCTCCGCGTAGAATCGAATAGTACATTACCCATTTCATCCCATTATTCGCATACCGTACTGGGGGTACTGCATAAACTATTGCATCATTTCCGCCTGTCCGGCAATGGTCGTATCCTGAATGTTTCGGACTATAGAGCAAATCTAGCTCCATATAATCAGCTGATATTTTGATATTTAGATGGTGTTTGAAATACGATGAGCAAGCCCGAAATATTATCTGTAAATTTCTTGTAAATCCTCCAAGAGTTTAACGACCACTAGCAATATTCAAGGCTTGTAAAATTTCATTATTGTCTTCCGGAAGTAGTAAAAATGGGCCTTGTTTCAGTCAAATTGGGACTGGTCGACATTGCATTTTCATAAATTCTAGGTGATCATTTACATATCTTGAGTAAACTTTTCACCGGGAATTATTCGTCTGGTTCCAGTAAAGTAGCATTTCTCCAGTACTGTGAATTATTGATGGAAATTTATTCGTATATATTGTTAAAGATGTAATCAGCCTCAAATCTGGGCTGAAATCGATGTCTCTCAAACTTAACGAAAGTGACATATGTTACAACAGGTACAAAATGAAACACATCTGACCACAAGAAACTAAACTTGTTTCTACCATTCACGAGAAAATAGAAGGAGTTGATCTTTAAAAATAAACAGCATGGCATGCCGTTTATTTTTCCACGGCCGTGTCAACAAGCGTATACACGTATGGTGCATTCTATCAACGTATGCTATGCGACATCACCGAACCGTAGGCACGAGCCATGACGCCATCCCATGGCTGCAGCTGTGCAGCATTCAATTTCATGAGCGTCGCCACGTCACTCATACGTCACGCAGTGACGTCATTTTCCTCTCCGCGTACAACACACACTCAATGGCGAGACAGAAAAGCCGTCGAAGCGGGCAGAGTTACAAATTTCTCTGACAAGATATTCTTGCATTCGTTGTATATGACGATCGCACTGTCATCAAATATAATACATATGATGCTTTGGTAATCTTCCCTGCTGAAAAAACACACATGGGAGAGTTTACAAAATCCATCCATTTTGAGGCTGATTACATCTTTAAGCGTTGTAAATTTTTAACCATGTAAACAGACACTATATTCGTTATTTTGGTATTACACTATTTTAGTATAGCTCAAATTGTAGTGCTGAAAATTGGTCGAGACCCATGCCAGATTCGAACCAGTGACCACCAGATTAAGGCACCCAACCGCCAGAACTATATGTGTCGCGAAATAAACCACTCGACCAACGAACCTCCAACAAAAATCGGAGGTAGCAGATCGGCAATCTTGAAAGCGAACATATAATACCCCCTTGATGACCAATCGGGTGGGCACGAGTTCCTGTTGCTTCAATGCCTTTTGCTGAGAAACTTGATAATGTGATGTCTAGCACTTTAATATCACTTGTCTTTATCGCACAATGTAAGCGTCCTCTGTCTTGTGGGCTGTCCTCAAAGTTGTGTAGGATGGATGGAGGATGTATGGTTCCATGTTGCTTCAAAGATTTCTTCTTTGAATCAGCAGGAACGCAACTTGGATGTGTGGCGCTTAGTTGGTTCGTCGCGATATGACTGAAATAATGTTGAAAGCGACGTTAATCCTGTCCACTCACTCACTCTCTCGTAATGACACAACTCCCATAGCAGAATACATAGATACTTTTGTCATTTAGAAAGTGATTGCATAACAGTATTTTCGTTACTTTGTGATTACACTATCTTAGTATAGCATAGATTCTAGTGATCATAGTTTCCAGCACTAGAATCTGTGCTATACTAAGATAGTGTCATCCCAAAATAACAAAAATACTGTTATACGATAACTTCCTAAATGAAAACAAAAATATCTTCCCATGTAAATAGACAATGATTTGAGAGGGTCATGGGGAAGATTAGCATTAGTGATCTTATTTTGCAACCCTCGTAAAATAAATTTGCTGTCTATCCATCTATCTATCTATCTATCTATCTAATAGAGTCCTGTCAGTTCACATGGTCAGGGATTGGCAAAATAATTTGATCAGTTTTAACTCATCGCATCATGAGAACATGCCTTTAGCAAGCGTGTATGTTTGAGTCTTTTCGCAAAAAAAATAACGTCTGATGGAGTTTTCTGTACATTGAGGTTCAGTGGTATTGGCATGCAAGCAACATCATAATGCTTCACCATATTTACCTCGATATTTTTGCGCAGCTTCTTCGTCCAAGGTAATATCAATCGAATTCTGAGCTGTCTCACCAGCTATGACCCGACATACCTAGAGATATTGTCATGTTTGCTGTCTGGGAACAGTTACCCGGAGATGAGGTAATTTGTTTTTCAGAGGAACCTTGGAATGTGTACTACGAACGTGTCAGCAATACCAATATTCACTGTTGATCCTTATTAATGAAACACGTGAAATCATTAGTACAAGTGTTCTTAACTTCTATCTCATAGTATCTCCAGATTTCTGTCAGCCAATGCAGCAAGGATGCGAAACCTCCACATTAACATCAACGAGTACAATCCGCAATTTTGAAGTTTCGACTTCCTGTTACAGAAATACCACACGATAAACATCGAAATATTTTTCGAATATAAAACAGCAAACGGTAGCCTATGAGATAAAATTCGTTCAGTTAAATAACATTATTAGTCGTTTTTCTAGGTGTTTGCGTGAAGGGTCTTATGTCAATTTCTGGTTATCACAGCAGTCTGTCACAGCCATGACGGCTACAGAGTCATTCAGTCTTGAGATGGAGAAACTAGTCCATTCAGTGGAATGTAAGTAGAACGCATAGACAGACAGACAGTACGATCATCTGAATCTTGTGTAATCTTCTGTTCCAATTCTGATTCCATGTTCCTCTCAGTCTGGGTGCGAGGTGATTGAACAGTAGAACAGTATAATAGTTGAACAGTGTTAAATATCAACAGAAAACCTAATAAAAACCTCAGATCGATCGTGTCGGTATTGTGAATGGAGGATAGCTTTGATGAAGCCGCTGTTGAAAGAGTGTGTGTTTTGCGCAATAATAAAAAAAATGTGATAATGGTTGACAATTTTCTGTCTATTGCAATGACCGCTTCTCTCTTGCAGGAAACAAGCCTATGTTTATGTATATTATGATTGTCTTTTTGAATTTGGTGCTAATACTGTTATATGGAATATGGAATAGGTCTTTGGATTATGGACGCGGATATTCTCTAATGGACGACGGCTGGATTATGAATGACGGACTAGACGTTTGTAATTCAACTCTTGCACTCGAAGAGAGTGTTTTATTATTAAAAAATCGACTCAATGCAACCAATTAGCTTTATGTGGATTTTATGATCGAACGCGTTCTCATGCAGTTACATTTCCCGGCCGATCATCAAATTAGATTCTTCATTACCGAATGCATTAGAGTTTATATAGTAGTCCATCCCATTGTTTCGATTCGATATAGTCTTATTCATGAACTTTTTGGTCTCGTATAACAACTACTCGCCAGGTACAATTGCAAAACATTTATCTTGCTTCGTCACTATCATCATTCACTCTAATTGCAATAAATTATTTCGATAAGACAATCGTTCACTATAGCAAAAGTTATTGCAACAATAAATGTGTGATGGACTATAGGCTGTAACAACACAGCGTCACTGTAGTGATGTGCATGACGTAGTGTTCGCAAAGGAACCTATATATTCAAGTAATCAACACCGAAAAAAGGGTCTAACCGTCCAACTGTGTGCACGATTTTTCACCCCAAATGATAGGTGGGCACGTGTCCAGGCCCTTTTTGGTTCATATTTTATAATTAGATCATATTTTAAATTGCATTGGAACTCAACATATCGTGCTGGCTATCAGATCGAAGCTAATGATATACTCAATGCTCAGTTATTGTTAAAATTGAATATTGTATCATGCTAGGTCATTATCAAGTAATTCAAGGTCACATCTTTTCATCCAGTCTCATTAACCAGCTAGTTCAATGCTCACCATCACGTGTCATAGAGATAACTACTTGAACGTGACACTAAATTCAAAATCAATATAAAAATTGTGGTCCAAAGAGATGCCGGTTAACTGAGAAGAATTCAACTGATCGCAGGCTGACTGCATATTGCATATTGCAAAAACATCACAAGAACCAAAACTGATCCCTGTGATGATTTATATCACAGGTACGCTTTTATTGTAGCTGTTCATCTGGCCATCTGGAACGGCATGACCACATGGCCTCTCGCGCCGACTTTGAGCGGTATAAGCTGCAAATACTTAAGAACGATGATGTAATAGCCCTACCAAATCATCTGATGGATAATGATGAACTGTATGACTGTTAGATTGAAGAAACCAAGTATTGAAGTATTACCAAGATGCAAACTCTTATTCAAAACACATATCTGTGAGGCCCGACGCCGACCAATCGCTCCATTCTCCAACATGTTTACCAGTGTAAAACTACAATCACACTGATGTGTACAGAGGGCGAGCCTCGGGGACGAAACGTCAACCAGCAGAATCGCACCATATACAGGCAACAATGAAACGCAACATAACGAGGGTGGTGGAAAATGATACCGAAGTACTGACAAGCAATCAAATATACCGATGCACATTTTAAAAACATCAACCAAAAACCAATCAAGAAGCAAAATTGATCCCTGTGATGATTTGTATCCCAGCCACGCTTGTATTGTACCTGTTCATGTTGACATCTTGAATGACACGACCACATGGCTCCTAGCATCGTCTTGAGTGGTATTAGATACAAATATCTAAGAGCGACGATGTAATAAACCTATCAAGTTATCTGAATAAGAAGGACAACAACTCAAATTTACCCATGCATTGGAGCCATGCTGGGTAAGGCCAATTATTTTACTGCTTATGGGCTAACGGGATTTTAGTTAAATATCTAGACATATAAACCGCACGTGTGCTTCTTATTTACATCATTTCGTTCAAGATACGAAAAACTATCCACCTAAAACGAAAATTACGGGACACCAGGAAAGGTGTGCTCCAAGTTGTGAAAGGCTGAAATAAGACTCTTGACAGCGTGAAAACCATATCCGGAAACCTTTTGGGAACTGACTTGGAAACCGTGTCGTAGTTTCCAATAGGTTTCGGGCGAGTTTCCGAAATTGGAAACTTGAGCCATTCGTCCAGTGCTTGTGGCGATTTTCGGTTGTTTCTTTGTACATTTTCGCCTGATAACTATACCTGGCAACTAAAGGATGATCTTAGAATCTGAAACATCCACAAAATAGCCATCTGAACTCGCCAAACGGCACATGTCAAAACGGCCAACAGTGATCCGGAGAAAAGACCTTTACTAGATACCATGATAGAAGACATGATATAGCAGATGAAATATGGTTGAGATACGTCACTGTTTTAAAGTTCTTTCTTTGACATTAAATGGTGAACATTGACCGAGGTTGTGAGTGAGACTGACTGCCTAAAGGTTAACTTAAATGACCTTGCATTATAAAATATTCAATTTTAACGTATTTTATCATTGTATATGTCAGTAGCTTTGATCTGTTGCCTGAGTTCCACATTCCGCGGAATTCTGAAATATGAATTGAAAAAGGGCGTAGCATACTGATCAGCGATACGGATTTGATATTTTTGGAACATCATGATGTCTTGCCGGTATCACTGAAAACTGTTGACCGCTTTTCTCTTGCAGGAGACTAGCCTGGGTTTATGTATACTATGATTGTCTTTTTGAATTTGGTGCTAATACTGGTATATGGAATATAGAATAGGTCTTTGGAGTATGGACGCGGATATTCTTTGATGGACGACGGCTGACTTATGAATGACGGACCAGACGCTTGTAACAGAAAAAAATGTTCAAGGTTGCCAGGGTGGCACCCGTCATATTTTGCATTTGCACATGTTCAACTATCATTTGGAGGAAATCAATCGCATTCAAACACAACTTTACGGTTCTCATGGCTTGCTATTGACTAAAGGTATGTACGCAGAAAACAAACCTATAACAAGGCATATAACATCCTATTTAAAAGTCGAACATTATAGAAGTTCTGTGAAGTCTTCCTTAAATGATTAGCCTGATTCCGTCCTCTGGGACATAAGCGAATCTAACGGTGAATACGACTCTGTTTAATCCAGTTAATATTGCCCCTGAGACAATCAATTTCCTTGTCACCGGTCATCAAACCAATACTGCTACTATATGGTAGGCCAAGAAGAACCAAAAACCAGATGTCGCTATATAGCTGAAATATTCTTAATTCTCTCTCTCTCCCAAAAACAGAACCTCAGAAATACGCCATTCAGTCAGAGAGGTAACCACAGAACTAATCAATCACAGAACATTCTTACGCTGTACCCCAGATGATATGCTGACATACAAACATGAATTGTCCTATTATCAGACATACATGGTCTGCCTGCATGGTCTCTAAATCTGAAATTACAAGCGTGTAGTCCGTCATTCATAATCCAGCCGTCGTCCATTAGAGAATATCCGCGTCCATAATCCAAAGACCTATTTCATATTCCATATAACAGTATTAGCACCAAATTCAAAAGACAATCATAGTATACATAAACATAAGCTTGTTTCCTGCAAGAGAGAAGCGGTCAACAGTTTTCAATGATGCCGGCAAGACATCATGATGTTCCAAAAATATCAAATCCGTATCGCTGATCAGTATTCTTAATCCATAATATTCGTTGTAAAGTCGTCATCTAAAGAATGATGTATCTCAGTCACGCTTTGATTGTGACTGTTCATATGAGTACCATGAGGATCTTGAAGTACATGGGTTCATACGGCCCCTAGCCCCGGGTTAAGCGGAATTAGACACAAGTTACGAAACGTAGCGCCATAGATCTTGCACGCTACGTTCGTATTTTGCTATCAGCATGTGATATGTATCGCCAAATTTGAGAAACTTTGAGTGGAGGCGCTTGGTGGAATAGCCCTGTTTTATAAGTTTCTGCAACAATGTTTTGTGACGTTGGTTAAAATCATCACATTTAACACAGGATCTAGCAAATGCTACTAAGCGATATATGTATACGCCATATGCAGGTCCCACTGGAATATTACTATCCAAAAAGGGATAGTTTACGATGTCGAAATTGTAATCATCTCTTTTGTCATAAAGGTACAGCTGGACCAACCCGGGGTATGGTATCTAAATCTGAGAGGTGCAGCTGGACCAACCCGGGGTATGGTATCTAAATCTGAGAGGTACAGCTGGACCAACCAGCGGCATGGTATCTAAATCTGAAGGATACTGCTTAACCCACTCACAACAAAGGTCTGGATATGTGATGTATCGCATATTGCTGTAGGCATTATTTAGTACATTCATTTTCCCGTTTCGACATAATCAGCCGAACCTTATGGGGATCTCGACGTTTAACCCTTGTACTCAAAGTGAAACAGTCGCTTATCCTAAGTACCAAATTTTATGGCGATCGATAAATTGGAACGATTTGCGAAAAGCGAAAGGAACTATGGGCCGAGAATAATCCCGTGGTCTGACTTCTGGTCTGCATCGTTATCTCAGATGAACCCCCTATATGAGTCTACGTGTGAAACAATACCCCGAGGGTTCCATTGACAAAATATATATCGTAGATCAGTCCACACTGAGACGGGCCCTCGGTGATCGAGTGGTCGAAGGTCCCTCGCTGGTGATCGCGAACCTCACACCGCTGAACCGACATGGGTTCGAGCCCCGCTGGTGCATGTGTGAAGATTGCTAGTTACCTGCCGACAGGCGGTGGTTCTCTCCGGGTACTACAGCTTCCTTCGTCATTAAAACTCCCTGTCCCCATATCAGTGAAATAATCTTGAGGGTGACATTAAACCAAATCCTCTCCTCTCAACTCTGAGACTAGCTTACTTTTCACTATGTGCACACCGCACGTACACCGAAAATTAGTTGCA
This sequence comes from Hanleya hanleyi, assembly GCA_036873755.1. Lineage (NCBI taxonomy): Eukaryota > Metazoa > Mollusca > Polyplacophora > Lepidopleurida > Hanleyidae > Hanleya > Hanleya hanleyi. The sequence goes on along the minus strand of JAVTVY010017256.1, from coordinate 49,768 downwards.
ATGGATTTCTTGATTTGAATTGGGATATGGTACCACAGTAGGTGGTCTGTGTTTCCTGCGTTTCCCCGTCGGACATCACTTAATGGCATGAAAAGTCATCACAGCTCCCGATTCCACTTAAGCCAGTGTTGGGGCCGTGTGGATACTTCCTAATCTCCTCATGACCTTCCGCAATAACAACGTGTTTCCACATGAACATCTGCAATAAAAGTGCGGCTGAGATACTAAGGTTACGTTCTAGAATGCTCCGTATTCTCGGGTCTGAATGTGAGGTGCCGAGGGAAGCTTTCCTGTAGATTCATATGGTTGCTTTTTAGTCGCCAGACGTCGTAAATTCTTTCCACCTCTTGCATATCGCTCCAATTTATTACCCGCATATGGTAGGATTCTGCTAGTGGACTGTTAGTCCCCGAGGCCCGCCTTCTGTACATGTCATTCGACAAATATATGTATGTTTATTGATTTGGTGGGAAATTTAAGCCGTACGACGTCGGGCATTACACGTTAGTTTTTCTGGATATTCTTGCATTTACGAGGTTGTTGAGGCATTTACTCCATCAGACGTCCTCGATGCTCATCCATTAACATCAGATGAGTTATTTGTTTGAGCTGATCTGTCATCACAGCTCCCGAGCTAGCGTATCCAATTCCGCTTAAGCCGGTGCTAGGGGCCGTGTGGATACTCTCCACATGAAGACCTGCAATAAAAGCACAGCTGAGATACTAAGGCTACGTCCGAGAATCCACCGTATTCTCGGGTCTGAAGGTGAGGTGACGAGGGAAGCTTTCCTGTAGAGTCTTATGGTTGGTTAGTCGTCAGACGTGAATTTTTCCCACCACTTACATATCGCTCCAATTTGCAAAGTAGATATGTCAAATCACAATGGACGAGCATGGTATCAGAACTGATTATATGAAATCAAAAGTGTGTAGAGCTTACGTGATCGAACGACTACTCTGTTCCACAGCAGCAATGCAGCAAACCTTGCTAAATTCGTGACTTTCATACTATTTCCACTCAGATGTATTACTCTGTATGAACATCTGGAATTTCAAAATTTACTGATTAGTCGACCAATTGTTCCAATATTTCCGAGCATATTTCCCCCTGTTGTCACAGGCCAACACCCCTGGAGGAGAGAAGAAGAAGCCTAACAAAAATCTATGTCTATGGGATATTTGTTACTAAACTTCATCCAAGCTCGCCTACATAACAATAACTGTCCCCAAATTCCCCACATGAATGTGTTGTGGGCGCTTCGCCCCATACCTTCCCCATATAGAACAAGCAATCCACTACTTCCATTTATGTGGGTCATTGCGGGATAACCAGCCCAGTAGTTTACCTACACAGGAATAGTTCCCCATGACATCTACGGTTGTGGAAAAATAGAGGGGCGAGACAATGTCCCGGTTGTTTATGACACGCAAAATCCATGTTGGCAAGCAACACATTATCAGGTGATCGCCAGCACCAAGACAATAAATACTTGATCAATACAGACATGTTGAAGGGCACAATACAAATGCGTTTAGCTTATACTCAAACAGAGTTGGGGCAGTCATTTCTACATAGAAAACGTACCGAACAAGGTATCCTGCATCATTCATTTATGTGAATTTCTGAAGCAGACGTGGGATGTAATGGAGCATGGATTTAATTTCTCAACACAACTGAGATACCATATACGCTAGCTAACTAATTCGAAAATGAATTGGAATAAAGAATACGGATCAGTGATCCGGATTTGACGTTGTGAACATCATGGTATGTTGCTGGCATCATTGAAAACTGCTTCTCTCTTGCAGGAAATTACTTCATGTTTATTAATGTCTAATGTACATGCCTACTACGAGATTGGTGCTAGTAATGTTTCATGAAATAACATATTTTGATTATGAACGCGAAAATTCTTTATCAACAACGGCTGGCTATTGAATGTCAGATCTAACGTTAGTATTGCACCAACTGCCACTGAAGTTACTGACTCAATTGTGAGGAATTGACCAAAGCCCTAAACAATGTCCAAATACATGTACACTGTCCTACACATTCCCCACATTTCTCCAATGGTGCATCATTATGTGAGCGAATATTCGAAACAAACTTTTGATTTGGATACTTCATAACCCCTAAAACAATCTCGGAAGTAAATGTATCAGGTCAGTTCAAGCCAGCTTTATATGATTTATGTACAGTTGAACAGACGCGACTAGCGAGATGAACGATGGTCGATGGTCCATTATGATCAGTTGTCAACCACAGAGCTTGTGACAAATCGACAATTGGTTCCGCCAAAATATCCTTTCTTGTATTGTGTATAATCTCTCCAGTGTAGAGAGTATACTATTGTCAAAACCAATGGTCGCTTTATAGCTGAAAAATTGCGGAACGCGACATTGAATTTAATTCATTATCACTAGATATTATTATGCCTATATGAAAATAGGCAATCACACATTCCAATGTCCCTTTAACATATTACAGACGATTGTTTATAATTTCCTTAATGAACGTCCTTCTATTGGAATTGACCCTATCTGGACTGGAATTTTTGGGACTGCAAAACTGCATGATAAATTAGAAAATAATAGTCTGGTGTGAAATAAACTAGATTTTGTTCAATTTTCCTGGAAGAAAAGTAGGCATTTTGAAGAAAAATGACAAAAACATCACTTTTTTGGTACCCACATGGCCGCCATCTTGAACTTACCCATGATCCTCTACTCAGGCGGTTATGCACATCGGCTCAAAATGAAACCAATATGATAAGCTAAAAAGTCGCGGAGGGTTAGCTTTCATTTTTTTTTGTCGTTCCGGAGATAGAGGACGAAGTTTGGTAGGGGGTCATAATGCCCCCTCCCATGCCTGGCAGGGTTAAAGTGAGATCACGCGGCCAAATTAGAACAAAACTACCATGTTCGACGTGGATTTGGTCATGTGTATGGGAAAATATGTCAAAATGTTATATTGCCAAGAAATACGTTCCCCTACGCAAGACAAAGTTTTCGTCTATCGTTGGAAATAAAATGTTATCATGTGTGCTCGTTTGATCTTATCCAGTAGTTAATCCAGAGGTTCTCAGCTACATAAGGGTAGGGATGCGATGGCAACCGTGATATTCCCAGATCTGCAACTATAGTTATCTATGCATGCCCATGTGGACTGGAGACTAGTGACATGCGCATTGAAATTTGCGCCGTTTAATTTTTAGGTCATGTACTGATGGTGTAACTTGGCATCACCTACTGTTGGTGTGTTCGAATTATTACCCATGGAAGTGGTTCATTTCATGGGATATGAGCTACTTCCATGTGCAATGCTATCACCCCCGATTCGCTCGGGCAGATGCGTGGCTGAACTATTTCCGTGTATCCTTTAGGTTAAGGATATTTCCGCGATGTCACCTACTTCATTTAGCTGTATCAAATTATACGCTTTAACTTTTTATTACATAACTTGACGACAGTAAGTTGCACGTCATTTTATCGCATTGGTTTTCAACTTATCCTTTAGATGCTGAAGTGACATTATCTAGCTTATAGAATATGTGGTTTCTTGCAGTATATTGCTAATTACTTTTAGTCCATAATCATGATAATATATATCAAGAACTGAGAGCTTTCACATATACGCATCCATCATACGTAATAGAGCACAAGTCAAGATTGGTTGATTATCTACCTTTCTGTTTACGTACTTGTCAAAAGGAACATGACTCCAAGCCAAGAGCAATATTTTCGCGAGAAAACTTCAAACGATGTTACTATAGCAGAGGGTTAAGTAGCCAAATATATGTAGAGTTTGTTGTTTTTTCGCTTTAACCATGTAATAATTGTACAGGTACAATTAGACCGATATTGTATAAGAATGCAAAGTATTTTATCCATTGGATGTTGGATTTTTAGTTAATTTCATTCGCCAATGTCACTGTATATATCTTGCATGAAAATACTTGGAGTTAATTTACAGAATATCCAAACGATATACAAGGATTCCACATATGGTAAGAATTCCACATTGTTACCGAATCTTCTCAAAAGATAACTGCTATGGTAAATACTTCGATTTCGATAGTTTATATTCTGTGATAGACAGACGCCATGGTGATTTCATCTTCAAAATCCTAATCATTGCTCAGTTATCATATTCCATATTATCATTTCAATCCATAAATATCGATTCCGATCTCGGCCAGTCTTTCATTCTGACTGTTGATGCGAAAAACATGAGTTCACACGGCCTCATACCTGAGGGAGAATTAGTTACACAGCGTACATCAGAATTTACAACATGTACTGCGGCGCAAATATACACTATACTGTTACACATGGCAATCTAAATTTAATGAACACCTATATTCTGCAATAACCATTTGTCTAGCTCACACAAAATCTGTTATCGACGGAAAACTCACACCCGTAATTACTTTCATCAGTTAGGCCTGAAATTGACATGACAACCAATTTACACGTTACGTAATCTTCGTGGAGTAATTGTACATTCTTGACAAAAACCAGAACATAGGAAAACATCCCGCTCTGTATGCAATTAAGCGCAACATTACAAGAGTGGTGGAAAACGATACCGGAGTACTGACAAGAAGTCAAATGATCTCACAAACAAATATATATACTGACTGCATATTTCTAAAGACATCACAAATACGAAGTGATCTCTGTGAAGATTTGTATCCCCGTCTCACGGGGGCCTTTATTGTACATGTTCATGTGGACATTGTATCCCCGTCTCACGGGGGCCTTTATTCTACATGTTCATGTGGACATTGTATCCCCGTCTCACGGGGGCCTTTATTCTACATGTTCATGTGGACATTGTATCCCCGTCTCACGGGGGCCTTTATTCTACATGTTCATGTGGACATTGTATCCCCGTCTCACGGGGGCCTTTATTGTACATATGCATGTTCATGTGGACATTGTATCCCCGTCTCACGGGGGCCTTTATTCTACATGTTCATGTGGACATCGCGAATGACCATCTTGAATTACATATTATTATTTCTAGATGAAAAACATCTCGAACTACCACATACCTCACTGTAACGTATCAAACATGTCTCCACTACCTCAGAAGGCTTTCAATTAACTAATCTTGGCCAACTACAATTAAAAGTCACCCACGCCAGAATCGACCTTTATGCACGCAAACACCTTTCGGACTTCTTCTTATAAAGCTTCTGGAGGCATATGTGGTTTAGAAAATTGTTATGCATTGTCGGCGTCTTGGGATATCGTTCGTCACCATAGATCTGAAAGATTGCTGAACACGACGTTAAATTTAACTGGCTTTCTTTCTAACAAGTGCCTGGCTTATCTAGGCCCGTGTGTCATAATTTACTCTAACAGTATATATTTCATTTCCAAAGATTTCAAATCATTTCATTTGGGTTCAGAAGTCTTCTGAACACTGTAATGTACTCCGGTTAATTCTGACCTGTGAACGTAGTTTTTGATAACTCTATGTGAGTAATGTGAATATATCCAGCAGAATATCACTGTTGAGAGGGAACATGAACCATGATTCAACGTTGAACCCAAAACTAACTGGTTGAACTGATCGCTGATCACGAAGATGTAGTTCGCAGTTGCATCATATCAGCACTGTGATTAACCGCTGATGATTAACCTTGATTAACTGTGTTCTCCAGGAAAGTTCAACAACATCGGGTTCAATGTTTTACCATAGGATGGTTTAGCGTCGAATTATACGCTTTTTTCAGAGCTTGTTTTTGTGCTTCAAGGGTTACTTAAAGCCAGTTAGCTCATTTGTATTTAACGTAGTTTGCGTTGTCTCTGTTACACCGGTGTTGCGATTGTGGAGCGGAAATAAAACTGTGCATCAAGAAAGCTCTTACGGTCATTTTCTCCCGTAGTAACATCAATTCGCATTCGAGAGAAGCGGTCAACAGTTTCCAATAGTCTTTAGTCGTCGAATCGTCGATAAGGGAACACATTATTTTACCGTCGTAAAGTTTCATCTAGTTTACAGTGAGAACAATCAATTTAAATAGAGAGCGATCGGAAGTAGCATTTTATCATTTACCGAATCTGTTCGGTACCCCACCCTGTCTATGGCAAAAGAACATTGTAGGTACAGCTTACAGCTGATATTAACAAGGTTCTCAATGACCTAGCACCGATATCACTCGCTTTAAGAAAAAAATCTGTTAAATGTTAAATTAATCAGAAGGCGATGGTGGATCTTTTCACCCGGACAAGCGACGTATGGAAGTATTACCTAATAACGAATCATGTACGCTCTATCGGTCTATCTATAAATACTCGTTAAAACACAATTCTTTGGAACAGAAATCTTTGAATCGGAATCAATCGATTTCATTCTACATATTAAACTTCAGATAACGTTTAATTTATCCAATGGCCTGGAGGACAATTCCCTCTGCGATGAAAATCGCCTCGGTGCGTTCAGAAAGTTTTGTTGAATGAACCAAATAGATGTGAAACACCCATCGAGAGAAAGGATCAATCAACTTCCCAAGGTTGATTTATCCTTCCGGAAGTTTTTCATCTTCTCTTCAGACAACGGTTACTGCAGCGCCTCAGCCTCTATCGCAGTAATATTTTCAGCAACGCCTTAAGGTCTATATGTTTCGTTCTAGCGTTATATTTTCGTTATACTTAGGTTAGCCGCGAACATGTTCAAAATGATTGCCAGAATAAGGTGAGCTAACCCAGTCATATTTAACATAGACTTGTTTTGAAGTGGCATTCTTCGCCTGTAGTCTTACAGTCGATCGCATAAACAGACGGGTTATATCCATAGTATGCTCATCTTCAAACCAATTTTGCATTGTGCAGATATTTGGCATCATTGCTCGTGAAAAATAAAGACATCTACGTATTCATTTACTATTGTACTTTCTTACTGGACCTACTATACCGGATAATTTTACCAGCTCCATTAATGATAGAAACGTTAGCGTGTTTAATAACTACACAAGCAAATTTCCAGTCAACCTTATCCTATCGGGCAGCGGGTGGATATACAGCAAATTTCGAAAAGAATTTTGAAGAAATTTCTATTCACATTTTAATCCACTAAATATTATACTTGTCTGACTTAAAGTTTTTATCCGCTCGAGATAACAGGTTAAACGGCTTACTGGAAAATGAGACAAAGCATGTGCCGTGATCATCATTTCAGAGTGTGCATGGATGCATAGAGATACGTGTATAAAAACTACATACAACTTTATAATATTAACATCAGAAAATCCCTAGGCCAGAAATGATCCTTAGTTTTGACATCAAACTGGGGCAAGGTTTCTACAAACAATGACGGCATAATTATGTTGTTTATTTCCTGTATTGCTATGACAGAAGACCGACGGATATGGTGTAGAATCACTGAACTGTTTATTGTGAAATATGCAATGGCACTGATTGTCATCCTGTCGCCGTCGAATCTGTAGACTGCTTGTAGCATAAAACGGGTAGCATCGGATGAACACGCGTAAGATTTCACGGAGCAAAAAGACGCTAGCCATCGAATGGATTAGATTAGATGGATTATCCATTTCATGCAATTGTTGCTGGAGGGTATACAGAAATTATTGCATCGATTCGTCGATATATCGGAATATGAAGAAGGCTAGCTCTATGAATGTTTGATATACAGATAAATTGATGGTGACTGAAAACCGGTGAGTGAGTCTAAAATATGATCTGTACAATGTACGTAAGTCCTCCCTAGCACTTAAACGAGTTCTATTTTTGGAACATCATGATGTCTTGCCGGCATCATTGAAAACTATTGACCCCTTTTCTCTTCCAGGAAAGTGACCTATGTTCATGTATACTATGATAGTCTTTTTGAATTTGGTGTTAATTACAAGCGTCTGGTCCGTCATTCATAATTCAGCCTTCGTCCATTAGAGAATATCTGTTATATGGAATATAGAATAGGTCTTTTGATCATGGACGCGGATATTCTTTGACGGACGACGGTTGAACAATGAATGATGGACCAGATGCTTGAATCTAGCCATATTCACTGCCCGCGCAATTTCAGTCGTTGTCTTCAGCACCTTCTGTGGTCATGTTCAGACTGTGACTTCAATCAACGCCACATAATATTGTTGCAAAAATTTGCCAAAAAGGGCTATATTCAAACGCCTTCATTCAAAGTTTCTCAAATTATCGTACACTGTCGTACACTGACAGTCGATCAGTTTTTATGAAGTTTTAATTGCTTCAAGTGCATGGTGTGAACATCATTTTTCCAAATGTACTATCCGTTGTGTTGCATAAGCGTCCCTTGTTGCAAATACACTTTCCGCTGTGTTCCATATAGGTCTGGGGAGTTTGAGTGATGAGTTATGGTTGTAACATAATGGATCTTAAGAAAATCCACCAACATGAGATTTTGATGTACAAGTGTTTGAATTTTCTATCTTGCCTACTTGTTCCCTAACGCAAAAGTAACGTTTCTCTTGAATACATTGCTGAGACGCGTCTTAGTGGAATTTTGTTTGAGGGATGATTAAATTACCCACAAAACGGTAATGCACACATAGAATCAACCATCTTAATTGACAACTCTCTTTCCAATACAGTTGACTACACCTTCGTCGACCAAGATGTCGTCCTTAACACCTCATGTCACACTTGAATGGAAAATCATTAACCCATCTACCCTCTGCCAGAAAATGTGTTAACTGAGCCGAACAAGACGTCGATGAGGGCCATTTTGGATGAAATTTCTGAAATTTTGGCTTTAGCAGTACTATGGTCTAATTCTTTCGCAAAAGCAATCTCAAATTGCTTCAGGATAGTAGTGTGAACACCCCTTGACATAAACCAACGGTCAGGCTGTTCGAATATGTATTCTCTTGAGTTGAAACTGGTGATTTCACTCAAATGTGTCTCAGACGGCCTAACAACGCCACAGACCCCGTGAAAAGATGGTGCAAGTACAGGCGACTTGTACATAAGTCCAATTTATCCAGACATCGTCGCCGTCGACCTCTCCTGTCAGCCCCGTAGTAACCTTGTCTGGCTGCTGGTTTGTGGTTTCAGTATGTTGTTGATGTCGAGCTCAGATTTTCTGTCAAAGTGAGGTATGAATGCTCAAGCTCGACGTGTTGTGCCATGTAGGTGTAGCGTCTACGGAAAACACGTAGACAGTTGCCATTGTCGTAGACAGTTGCCATTGGTTTATTCAAAATTCCGAATGAAATACACTTTTTCGGATAAACTAAGCTTACCTCTCAACAAAATGTCACTAGGGCGCGTTTCAGGAATGCACACGGAAGCAACATCATATTTTGCGTTCGGGCAGCGTCTGAGAACTAATATGCAAGGTAGAAAATTAATCCGCTTTTACGTCAGTGTTGCTTGCTTGACGATTTCCTTGAATCCATTATGTAAAAACCATAAGCCATCATCCAGGGTCCTTAGATTACAAGTCCATGGGACACCTGTGGGAGGGTTGGATCGTGTATTATCGACAAAGGATGTACACACGATACATTCGTAGCGATTCTGACATATTTCTGAACAAACAAAAAGACAATAGTCCGATTTCTTCGCAACAAAGCCTTATATGTAGCATACCATCGCGGCGGTTTATGCGTTCGACGTGGAAACTCACTCTACCAAGGGGTATCAGCTGACCACAATGTAGTTTCAAGCATGTTTTAAATTCGAAAAGGTTTACATCGATATTATTTTTGGATAAGAAATCGCCTTTCATTCGGATTGACGTTCCCTTGAATTTGCATAGATTAATGATAGTTCATATGAGATGGAACACTATTCGAATTCCAGTATAGTTAGATTGTCGATCAAAGCTCAAGATAAAAGATAATCCTTTGCAGATTCACGAACCGTCCAAAGAAATATCCGAGAACATATCTGAGTCACCAGAACTACACCGCTCTCTCACAGTTTTGAATGTTTTACCGATATATCAACCATTGTGGCCGAGCATGTACATGCCTACTAGGAGATTGGTGCTAGTAATGGTTCATGAAATAACATATTTCAACTATGGACGCGGAAATGTTTTATCAACGACGGCTGGCTATTGAATGTCGGATGTAACTTCAGTATACTGCACAATCCCACATACATGTACACTGTCCCACACATTTCCCATGCTATACTATACTTTGCTATGTCCTAAGATATAAGTTGCTGAGATATAGTTGCTGCTATGTTGCTGCTATGTTGCTGCTATGCTGCATGTTGTTGTTGCATATTTGCTGCTATGCCCAAAGATATAAGTTGCTGTCCTGAGAAATAAGTAGCTTCCAACTGTAATGACATCAACTCCGCTTCGCTCTGACAGGTGCGTGACTTATCTAGTTCCGTGTATCCTTTAGATTTGGGGATATTTCCACGATGTATCAAGTTATACGTTTTATCTTTTTACCTCCGTCGATCAGACGGAGGTCTAGGAGCGCAACGTGAAATCTCCCGCCAAATAGTATTTCCAATAGGGATTGTCATCGTTCCCGACGAAATCTTGAGGCACTTTTCTTGGACACAATTGAAATAATGGGGTTCCCCATTGCAATGCATTGCAGTGGGCCTTGCTTCTGTAGTCGGGTTCCACTTCAATCTCGAAACCAGAGCTATCTGGTCCTGTCCTCCCATCCACCGAGAGATTTAACATGGCGGCCCTCCAGGTTGTAGAGACGGACAATGCGATTTATTGCCGTTTTTCTGGTAAGTTTATTGTCGCCATTTGATGTCATTACAACTCAATAATTCATAGTACACCACCCGTCATTTCTATATATCGTAAAGTATTTGTCGGCTGATGACTTATGTCGAAGCCAACCAAATAGTCTAAGTTGTTGTTGTTGTTGTTGCATATCAAACTGACTGACTCACTGGAAGACAACAGCACAATCGACGATGCCCTGATTTTACTGATACTTGTTTTCTTTCAGTTGATGATATCCACGAGCCTGGTTGTTTAAAAACAGTTATTCTAAATTTTGCTGATAAATTATATTTCCGGGGGGGTTATTTATCTTGGCATTTGGCAGTTGAATAATGGTTTGATTTTGCAGAAGCACCAAATTGATCTACCTGCGTGAGTCTGTAAACTTATTTAATAAAGCTGATAAATAATATACATATACTTTTCTTTTCATTTATCCTAACAGTTTAGTGACATCCACATTGTGTGCTGTGACACTTGTTGATGAAGAATAATTTGCTTGTTAAAACCTGATAATATTCTGAAAACTTATTCTGAATTGTAGCTGAAACAAAGGAGTGTCTATATTCCACATGTAGGCCTACATTATTGAGATTTTTGACTGATAGCATGGATGGAACCTTTCTCAATTTTTTTTTAAATGTTTTTTAATTTTTTATATTTTTAAGCCCTGGACATACCACTGGGCATTTATTTGCCATACGATCACATTTCACATGCTTTGTTCAGCCCCGTGATCTGGAACCAAACAGACAGTATCACTAGATGAAATAAGGAGATCATGATATACATTTCAGGTTTTACCAATGCCAAATGACTTGAACAGAAGACAATTAGACAAAAAGAAAATCAATAAATATATCAATAAATAATAAATTACATAGAAAATTTTCTTGTCTTTGCAAGGGGGACATCAAACACACTGACAACACAGACCATTCATTCAAATTTCGCCTTCCATTGGGGAGGCAGAAATTGGGGAGGCAGAAATATTCCTCAAACACAGTATACATATTCTCTTTTGTGATCTAATTTTCGTTTGTCAAAATATTGCTCCATAGAGAAGTTACTGATATAAACAATCCTGTTCTAGATTATGATATACTGGATTATTATCATGCTTATGCCACTAACATGAACTCCAATCCAACCAGTGGTCAAGATCCGCCATCGTTCTTCAGAATTCATATTATTGATCACTCATAGATTGGATTAAGTTCTCATAGTACTCAATTCTCATTTCATACTTTTGCAAATTCTTGTAACATGGTCAGGCTCCAGTTCTATTAAGTACACGTATGAAAGGTGCGAACTGGTATGATGGATTTCATCTTGTTGTGTATGACGAAAGAATGAAATATAATGAAGGCCATCAACATTTTCAATGAAGTGAGTTTTGATATTAAATATGTATACAATTGATTCCAACTTGCAGGGTTAGCACTTCTGATATCAGATGCAACAGGACTGTTACACAATGGATGTACTGGATGAAATGGAAAAACCAAAAGAGACTATTGATTGGTTCAGCTGTGTCAGAAAGGTGTGGAATGACAGAGGTGGTGAAAATCAGAGTCAGTGATTGGCCACAAGCCCCCCCCCCCACATTGGATATCAGCTGATTCCTCAGGAAATAAACATTACGCATGTAATGACCACCGGCAGAGTGATACATGTGTCAATCGGTCAGACATTTTCAAGGATGCCCAGTTTTAACTTAAAACAACCATGCCGGACTTCATTCCTTCTCTCAGAATAATTGGATCTAACTTTTACAAAACCTGCAGCCCCCAATAGCTCCTGGATCTAGACCACATAAATGAAGGGATGTAGTTTATCGGTGCTATGGCAAAAATATCATGTAGAATGGGATTGTGTGGATAATATCAGATTCATGAAAGTTGAATTCCTGCAGCATGCTCCACAAATATCATCAAAGGTCATAAAACTTTCTGATCTGCGCCAGTGTGGATCTATATTTGTTTTTTGTTTTTTTGTTTTTTTTTACAAAATTATCTCCCTTGACCAGGTGAGGACTTGAATGTGTCTGAAATGATTTAGCTTCTAGAAACAAAGACTTCATTTCCTGAGTAGAGGTAAAAACCGAACATATTTTGATTATTTTATTTAAATTTCAATTCTGGTATATGTACATGTATAAAATACATACGGAATGAACTGCATACAGAATAACACAAAGAACAGGTATATGTATTAACCAAAGATCAATACCTGGGTGATATTACAACAATACCATGGTGTTATATATTGTTATGATTGGCTTAACTTTAGCTGCTGAAGATATTTCTAATTTGAGGGTAATGGGCAATCATACTAAATTTATTTTCATAACTTCATTTATTTTCACAATAAGCAACATAATCGAGATTAGCAAGTGAAGTTTTACGACATAATATAATACGCATCATGGATCTCCTTCAGTTTAGTGTAGACATTTATACCCTTGGATATTTGTTACCCTGATTCAGTCATAATATTGTCTGTATTATATTGATGTCGACAAGGAATATACATAATTATTTGATAGTATTATTAATTGTATGTTGTTTATGATTAACATGAATTTTTTATTCGCTGCAATCCAGCCATTTGTTCCATATGGGCAATATTCTCATTGAGCCATCACCATTCAATATGAATGTGATACATGCACAAGTTCATGGTAATTGATACATTATGGTGAAGGTGACCTGTAACACCAGTATACAAAATTATTCCGAGCTCATTGAATCAGCACATGATGCCGAGACAGATCAGAACGGAGTGTCGGTAAAATCAGATTGTGCACCCCTGTTGGCTGACCTGTATCTGTTCTCTTATGAATATGACTATATGCTGGCGCTTTCAAAAACCGATCCACTCAAAGCCCGTTCCTTCTCATTCACCAAACGCTATATAGACGATCTTCTCGCTGTGGATAATCGCTATATAAATGACGCAGTGAAGGATATATATCCACCTTCACTGGATTTGAAGGAAACTACAGATAGCCCTACAGGCACATCTTATTTAGATCTCTATCTCTATAAAAATGAAGCGGGCATTCTCTCTCGTCGACTTTATGACAAAAGAGATGATTACAATTTCGACATCGTAAACTATCCCTTTCTGGATAGTAATATTCCAGTTGGACCTGCATATGGCGTATACATATCTCGCTAGTAGCATTTGCTAGATCCTGTGTTAAATGTGACGATTTTAATCAACGTCACAAAACATTGTTGCAGAAACTTATAAAACAGGGCTATTCCACCAAGCGCCTCCACTCAAAGTTTCTCAAATTTGGCGATACATATCGCATGCTGATAGCAAAATACGAACGTAGCGTGCAAGATCTATGGCGCTACGTTTCGTAACTTGTGTCTAATTCCGCTTAACCCGGGGCTAGGGGCCGTATGAACCCATGTACTTCAAGATCCTCATGGTACTCATATGAACAGTCACAATCAAAGCGTGGCTGAGGTACATCATTTTTAGATGACGACTCTATAACGAATATTATGGATTAAGAATACTGATCAGCGATACGGATTTGATATTTTGGAACATCATGATGTCTTGCCGGCATCATTGAAAACTGTTGACCGCTTCTCTCTTGCAGGAAACAAGCCTATGTTTATGTATACTTTGTCTTTTTGAATTTGGTGCTAATACTGTTATATGGAAATGGAATAGGTCTTTGGATTATGGACGCGGATATTCTCTAATGGACGACGGCTGGATTATGAATGACGGACTAGACGCTTGTAATTGTAGAGGATTCTGTCAATGATGATGCTATACTGTACACATACAAAATATGAAGTGTTGATGTGTAGGGCCTATAGCACAAAATCACAAGCAAATTGGTACAACTAGGCACACAGGGTCTCATTTCTGCCGCTAACGTGTTGGTTTGGGTGGGGGCATCCTCTCAGGGGGAGGTGTGGGTTGGAATGGGCCTAATGTCTCAAGCAGTATTCAAGGTTTTCCATCAATATACTCTATTCCATACCCCAATATTTCAAGCACGTGAAATCAAAGAAATATTATTTGCGGGGAATGTGACTTCCACATCCCTAGCTGGACATGCTAGTGGGGAACCCTCAAGCTCAGGTTAATTACCATTGGTGAAGTTAACGTCCAACAAAGGCAAAATTGAGCTTGGCATCCGGCCCTATGTTATTCAGTGATGTACTATTCCCCTACTGACCCTGTTGCCTCGACGGAGGTCTTTGCGCTCATCCAGCGCTTGTTATTATATAACTTGACGCCAGTACGTTGCAAATCATTCGCATTTGTTTTAAATTCATCCTTTAGATGTTGTAGTGAAATTCGCTAACTACTAGAATATGTGGTTACTTGCACTATACTGCAGTAATTAGTTTCACTCCATAATCACGATAATTAATAGAGCGATGTTAAGAACTGAGAGTTTCAAATATTTGCCCTTGTCATATACGCACCCATCATACGTAGTAGATGTCCAGTCAAGATTGGTTGATAATCAACCTTTCTGCTTACGTACTTGTCATAGGATACATCACTCCGAGTCAAAAACAATATTTTCCCCAGAAAACTTCAAATGATGTTACTAGCAGAAGTTTAAGTAGCCAAATATATCTAGAGTTTGTTATTTTTCGCTTTTATCATGTATATGAAAGTGTAAATTCCCGAGAATTTCACAGCCAAACGTTGCATAAGAATGCAAACCGGTTTGCCCATTATCCATTTCACTATATATCTTGCTTGGAAATACTTCGCGTTTAAAGAATTTCCAAACGATACGCAAAAATCTCTGCAACGTTACCGAATATTCTCAAAAGATTACTGCTATGGTACATATTTCCATTTTAATCGTTGATATTATTATGATTTCATCTTCGAAATCCTAATGATGCGTCAGTTATCATATTAAATATTTTTATTTCAAGTCCGTAAATATCGATTCTGATCTCCACCAGTCTATTGTTCTATTTGATAGCAATTTGAACTTCCTAAGACACAGAGAGCAAGAAAATCGATATTTTATCATCTGTGGCGGCCATCATGGATTCTTGTGTTTCACGTGAATTCTATAGGAAAGCCAAGAGGGCTCCTAGGCTGAAAATTATCAGTAGCCCTTAAGGAAGCATCATGCAAAATATGGCGCTTTTATCCGGCCTGTAACGGTAATTTTGAAAAATGACCCTTAGCCACCTGACTATAATTACATACGATCTATCGGTCCATCGTCAACACGTATATATCCTAGATCCTATGTTCAGGATCTCCTTAAAGGTTATACCAAATGACTCTATACTACTCTGCATTAAAACATACCCAGTAGTGTTCCAAACAACAAATTAGTATTTTTTTATCGAATAATGTCGTCGAAGTGGGTCTTAGGACACGAATAGCACACATGTGGGGAAAAACGTATTGGAGCCGTGACCTCTGGTGCATGACGTCACAACCTGATTACGATTGCGCCGTAAACGTCATAGTCTATGACGTCGGGCGTTGTTACGAAAGATTCACCCAACTGTGGGAGTTCTAGCGTGATGTCGCTGACATTTGGACGTCACAACAGGCATTTGAGCCAGATCGTAATCAGGTTGTGACGTCACAGGTCAAGCGGTCACAGCTTTCGCCGTTTTGAAAGGGGCATGAAATCGTCGCACTTTACTGCTGCTATTTCCAACCTTGGGCAGTTTGAAAACATACAAAAATGTAAAACAAGTCTATATAATCACCTCTACAACAATTTAGCACAAAAAAGTAGCAGATTTTGAGACCATTTTGTATAACCTTTAAACGCTACGGTATCGAGTCACTGGTTACGAAATAATAGATAAACATACTTTTATATGAAATGTACAGGAAGAGGAGAAATATTGCCGTAGAGAAGTCGGATATCAGATTTGCATGGTATAGATCTATACTGCTGAAAATATACCATGATTTCGCTACCAAACATTAATGTATATCTATTAGAATAAGTTCATCCACAGATGCAAACATCATTCAATAGGGATACATCACATTAAACACAATTTCTTGGAACAGAAGGCGCTCCATATTATATTATCAAGTCTGAGGAAGTCTTTGAATCGGAATCAATCGATTGGATTATACATTACCTCAGATAACGTTTAATTTAACCAATACTTTTAAATTCCCTCCGCGATACAGATCGTCCTGGTGCGTCCTGAAAGTGTTGTTTAATGAACCTTCTCCTTCTCCATGTATGTCGATCACTTGTTCGTTCTAAACTTGATTATGGCTCTGTTGTTTACAACGGTGCAAGCTAGTCAAACTTGGCAAAGCTAGATCCTATTCTCCATCAAAGACTAAGACTTTGCCTCGGAGCGTTTAGAACATCCCCTAAGGAAAGCTTATATGTCGAAGCAGGCGAATTTTCTCTGGAACTTCGAAGAATTAAACTATCACTGCAATATATCACAAAATTGCGATCAAATCACTCAAATCCTGCATAGAACTGTATTTTCAGCCCTCAGTACGTGGATTTCTATTTAAAGAAACCCTCCATTATTCCACCTCTTGGAATTTGTATGAAACCACACATTGTTGCAGCTGGTATTAAGCTTAGTCAAATTTTACCTAACAAGCTCATGCCAACTCCACCATGGCAGTTAACCACACCAGTACATCACCCGGGCCAAAAGCAATATTTTCCCCAGAAAACTTCAAATGATGTTACTAGCAGAGCGTTAAGTAGCCAAATACATGTAGAGTTTGTTATTTTTTCGCTTTGATCATGTATCGAATATAAAAGTGCAAATTCCCGAGAATTTCGCAACCAGACCTCGCATAAGAATGCAAACTATTTTGCCCATTCTCTATTTCACTATGTATCTTGCTTGGAAATACTGTTATGGTAAGTATTTCCAATTTGATCGGTAATATTATGTGATAGACAGACGCCATAATGATTTCATCTTAAAAATCTTAGTCATTACCCAGTTCTCCTATTCCATATTTTCATATCAGCAGAAGTCCATAAATATCGATTCTGATCTCGGCCAGTCTTTCGTTTTGACTGTTGATACGAACAGCATGAATTCACACAACCTCTTCCCCGAAGGAGAATTTAGTTACATAGCGTACATCAGAATTTACAACGTGTACAGCGGCGCAACTATACCGTCGTACTGTTGTAATTGGCGATCTAAATATAATGAACACCAATACAACAAATTTCGAAATTAAATTGGCGATATTCCGCAATATCCATTTGTCTAGCTCACACAAAATCTGTTATCGGCGGAAAACTCACACCTGTGATTACTTTCATCTGCATCGCCTAAAAGTGACAGCCAATTAACACGTTACGTAATATTGCAGTGCACATTCTTGACAAAGAACCAGAATATGCGAAAATATCCCGCTGTGTACCCAATATTACTATTTTTACATGGAAGATATCGCGAATTACCCATATAGCTCACTGGAACGTATAAAACATGTCTCCACTTACTCACAAGGTTTTCAATTAACTAACCCTGACCAAATATAAGTAAAGCCAGCCATGCAGAATCGACCTTCATGCAAGCAAACTCCCTGCATGGGACCAAAGAAACTGCTCATTTTTGTATCGTGACTACACCCGGGAGGCATATATGATTCAGGAAATTGTTGATGCATTGCTAACGTCTTCCGATAGCGTTTAATATTGCTCGTCGCTATTTTCCTGAATATTGCCCATCGCCACGTTAAATTTAACTGTCTTTCCTTCTGACAAGTGTGTGACTTATCTAGGCCCGTGTCATAATTTACTCTTACAGCATATATTTCCTTCCCGAGAATTTCAAATCATTTCGTTGGGGCCAGATGACTTCTGAGCAACGCAATATAATCAGGCTAATTCTGACCTGCGGACATGATCTTTGATAACTATGTGTGAGTAATGTGAATATATCCAGCAGAATATCACACTGTTGAGAGGAAAAGTGAATCATGGTTCATCGTTTAACCCAAAGCTAACTGGTTGAACTGATCGCTGAACACAAAATGTAGTTCGCAGTTGAATCATATCGGCACTGAGATTAACCGTTGATGATTTAGCTTGCTTAACTACGTTCTGGACATTATGGGTCAATGTTTAACTACTATCGGGCTTAAGTTTGACCATAGGATGGTTGAGCGTCTGTCTCGGTAGGGCCTACCCCTCCCATCATGTCCATGTCGCCAATGTCAGCAGAACATTGTATAGGTACAGCTTATTGCTGATATCTACAAGATTCTCAATAACCTCACAACATGGGGTATCACTTGGCCGATATCACAACATGGGGTATCACTTGGCCGATATCACAACATGGGGTATCACTTGGCCGATATCACTCGCTTTGAGAAAAACCGCTGTTAAGTGACAGGAAGTTAATAAGTGTATGAATATTCCTCAGGAGGCGATGATGGGCTATAACCCTCAGACAAGCATCGTATGGAAGTATTTCCTAATAACTAATTACATACGCTCTATCGGTCCATCTTCAACATCTATATGTCCTAGATTCTATGTTCAGGATCCCTCAAGACGCTACGGTATCGAGTCCCTAGAGAATATTGTCATTAATTACGAAATAATGGATAAACACACTTCTCTATGAAATGTACAGGAAGAGCAGCAATATTGCCGTAGAGAATTCGGATATCAGCTTTGCATGGCATCGATCTATACTGCGGGAAATATACCATGATTTCCCTGCCAAACATAAATGTATATCTATTAGAATGAGTTCGTCCACTGATGCAAACATCATTCAATAGGGATACATTACATGCAAACTCTTTTAAACACAATTTCTTGGAACAGAAGACGCTCCATATTAAAAGATCAAGTCTGATGGAAATCTTTGAATCGAAATCAATCGATTCCATTCTACATTACTTCAGATATCGTTTAAAATTTAACCAATACAACTAAATGCGCCTGGGGGATAACTCCCTCTGCTAGACAGATCGCCTTGGTGCGTTCTGAAAGTTTTGTTGGATGCACCAAATAGATGTGAAATACCCATCGGATGAAAGGATCAATCAACTTAACAAGGTTTGTTTATCCTCTCGGAAGTTTTTCATCTCCTGCTCAGATAATGGCTACCCTTGGCCTCTACTGGAGTACCATGCTCAGCTTTTGGTCACGTTTTTCACGCCGAGAAAGGTAATTATTGTCTCCTTTAATAAGAATATGTCCAAAAATGACTGCCAGAATAAGGCGAGCTAACCCAGTCATATTTAACAAATATTTTTTTAATTGGCATTGTTCGCCTGTAGGCCGATCGCATAAAACCACAGGTTTTATCCATGGTATGTTCAAATTCAAACCAAATTTACATAAATTTGGCGTCATCATTTCCAGTTAAAAATGAAGACATCTGCGTATTCAATTAATATTATACTTTCCTACTGGATCTACCGGATAATTTTTTTATCAGCCCCATTAAGGGTAGAGAAATTAGCGTATTAAACCCTATCCGGCTGGGCGATTTGGGGTGTACCGCAGCCTCACCCACCCCCCTAAATATTTTCGCTATCCCAAGGTCTAATGGGCTGAAACTTACCATAATATATCTTTGGACCAAGCTCTACTAGAAAATGTAAAAAAAAATCCAGGCTGGTCGCAATGATGACGTCACAGCGACGTCATTTTCAAAAATAGTTGTTTTTTTTACAAATTTTGTTGTCAGATTTTTTTATTTAAGCGTTTTCTTCGCAAAACCTGCATGATAAATTAGTAAATAATAATCTGATGCGAAATAAAATATATTTTACCCACTCTTCCATGCAGGAAAGCACAAATTTTGAAGAAATCTGACGAGAACTTTACTTTTCTGGTACCCACATGGCCGCCATTTTGAATTTACCCATGGTCCTCTGCTCTGGGGGTCATACAAATAGGCTCAAACTGACTTCAATGTGATAAGCTACAAAGTCACGGAGTATCAGCTCTCAGTGTTTTGTCGTTCCGGAGATAGGAGCATAAAAAACAACAGTGGGGAGCGGAAAGTGCCCCCCCCACCAGGCCAGTTAGGGTTAACACCTATTCAAGAACATTTCCAGTGACGCCTATCGTATAACATAGGGGATCGGGGGGATATACAGAAAATAGAAATTTCCCATCATATTTAGTTCTTTGGATACATTGGAGATACTTTCATGACATGAATAACGTTTTTATCAGTACAGTGTATGTACGAACTTCCTATGCATTTTAAAGGTTATACCAAATGACTCTATACTACTTTGCATTAAAACATACCCAGTAGTTTTCCAAACAACAAATTAGGATTTTGTTCTTGAATAATGTCGTCAAAGTGGGTTTTAGGGAAAACGTATTGGAGCCGTGACCTCTGGTGCATGACGTCACAACCTGATTACGATTGCGCTGTAAACGTCATAGTCTATGACGTCGGGCGTTGTTACGAAAGATTCACCCAACTGTGGGAGTTCTAGCGTGATGTCGCTGACATTTTGACGTCACAACAGGCATTTGAGCGAGATCGTAATCAGGTTGTGACGTCACAGGTCAAGCGGTCACAGCTTTCGCCGTTTTGAAAGGGGCATGAAATTGTCGCACTTTACTGCTGCTATTTCCAACCTTGGGCAGTTTGAAAACATACAAAAATGTAAAACAAGTATATCTAATCACCTCTACAACAATTTAGCACAAAAAAGTAGCAGATTTTGAGACCATTTTGTATAACCTTTAAGGTCAAACGGCTTGCTCGAGAGTGAGACAAAGCATGTGCCGTGATCCTCTTTTCATTCTATGCTACGGGTTCTGAATCCTGTATGAAAACTACATAGAGCTTTAATATTAACATCAGAAAATCCTTGGGACATAAAAGGTAATTTGTTTTGACAACTTCAACCTGGTGCAAGGTTTTCAGAAATGATATCCTCTCTGTCCATGTATTTGCAATGCCGGAAACACTGATTGTCGTCGTCGTCGAATTTGTTGACCGCATGTATCATACAACTGGGTAGCATCAGAAGAACACGCGTACGATGATGTGGAATATATCGACGCTACTCTTCGAATTGTTTCGAATATTTCATCGATTCATTCCTAAATATAACGGAATCTGGAGCAGGGTAGCTCCATGAATGTTTGATATACAGATACATTGATGGTGACTGAAAATCGATCAGCCAATTTAAAAGTTTCTCAAATTGCTGACAGCAACCTAGGATCGTAGCGTAAAAGATCTCTGGCGCTGCGTTTCTTAATTTGTGTCTAATTCCGCTTAACCCGGTACTAGGGGACTTTTGAATATCAAGTGTTTTACATCTCCATGGTTTTCAAATAAACAGTCACAGTCAAAGCGTGACTGAAATACATACTCTGGTAAACGACTTGGAATTCGACTTAAACAATAAAGGTCAGTGATCAGAATATTATGTAAAGAACATCATCATGTATTGCTGACATGATTGATTAGCTCGTGTTTTTTTTATTATTATTTTTATTTTATACACATTTGGAATAGGTATTTTCATTATTGACGTGGAAATTCTTTTCCGGACGACGGCTGAATATTAAATGTCGGATGAGACGCTTGTCGGATACAGCCTACTTTATCAATGACATATTTTGTTTAACCCTGTCTGGCCTGGGCTTTTTGGGACCTGTTGTGGCCTGGGTGGGCCGAAATGGCTCCCCCTAATTATTTTGTTCACCCCCTGAGCTGAATCTTACCACACTATACCCTTGGGTCAAGCTCTACCGGACAATGTAAAAAAAATCCAAGATAGCAGCTTTGATGACGTCACAGTGACGTCATTTTCAAAAACGGCATTTTTTGGTCGATTTTTCAGTCAGATTTTCTGAGTTTTTTATTCATGCAATTTCTCCGCAGAAACTGCATGATTAATTAGTAAATATTAATGTGATGTGAAATAAAATAGTTTTTGCTCACTTTTCATCGCGGAAAAGCAGACATTTTGAAGAAATATGTAATAACATCACTTTTCTGGTACCCCACGTGGCCGCCATCTTGAATTTTCCCATGATCTTCTGCTCGGGATGTTATGCAAATAGGCTCAAAATGACCCCAATATGATGAACTATAAAGTCGCGGAGTTTCAGCTCTCCATTTTTGTCGTTCCGGATATAGCACTGAAAATTTGATAGGGGGTCATTTCCCTTCCTCCCCCCGGCCAGGTAGGGTTAAACAATATTTCGGGGAAATTATTCGTCTGCTTTCATTGAAGTGGTTTATGGGTAATGCAGGTATGATATCTAACATGGTCAGGGATAAGGAAAATAATTGGTTCATTTTGACCTACAAATCGTTAGTACAAATCGCATCATGAGGTCAGACCTTTAACCTGCGTATATGGATTTTCGCAGAAAAAGTGTGTAATGAAGTGTTTTATACACTGATTTCAACTGTTTTGGCATGGCTGCAACATCGCAATTCTTCAAGTGGACGTTTCAGGTCAATTCGGTGAAGGAAGATTTGACTGGCGCAGTTTGTTTATCCGTTGAATTATGTTCTGAAGCTGTTTGAGGTGATTAGTTACATCCTTCAACTAAACAGCCTCGGCCTCGTGAAAAGGAAAAGTGAAAAGAAAAAATTGAACGGTTTACCTTCATAATTTTGCGCCGCTCTTTGATGCAAGACTGTGTGTCGTACCAATTCTAAGCTTTTGCACCTGTTATGACATGACATAACCGGTGAAATTTCAGGTATGCTGTCTGGGTACAGTTACCCAGAGACGATGTAATTTGTTTTTGAGGGGAATCCTGGAATGTCGAGAATTATATATACGAACGTGTCTGCAATACCATTATCGACTGTTGATCCTATTTACAACACATGAAATCATTAGTTCACTTGTTCTTAACTTCTGTCCTATAGTATCTCCAGATTTCTGTCAGCCGATGCAGTAAGAATGCAAAAACTGCACATTAACATCAACACAGAACATCCTCAATTTAGAATTTTTCGACTTCCCACCACAGAAATACCACAAGATAAACATCTCAATATTCTACATATAGAAACAGCAATCGGTAGCATATGAGAAAACATTCATTCACTTTTCCGGTTAAAGGGCATTAACCTTATCATTCGATGTTTACTCTAGATGTTTTTGTAAACCGTCTGATTTGAATTGCGGCTTATTGATAGGGTGGAAAGGTATCTGCCACAGCTATGGAAGCCATACGCCCATTAAATTAAGATATGGTGAAACGTTCTCATTCCGTGGAATGTAACATTAGCCACAGATCGAACATCTCAATTCTAAATACCGTGTTATTCCTTTTCTGATTCTGAGTTTCTGTGGGTACAAGGCCATTGAACTGTGTTAGATGAGAACCAAGAACCGAATAGAGGCTTTAGATAAATCCTGACAAATATGCATGGAGGATAGGTTTGCTGGAACCGCCTTTGTATCGATTATTCCTGGGGTGTATTATCGCTGTAATATTGCGCTAGTGTTTGGCAAGTGGTTGCTATTGCTAGAACTTTCACTGCGATAAGAATCTCTTGTATTCGAATAGAGTGTCTTATTGCAAAAACATTGTCACAGCGATCTACTGGTTTGACTGCATGTAACCAAATTATCTCTATGTGAATTTTTATAACTGAACGGAATCTCAATCACATTTCCCGCCCCACCATAAAATTTAATGATACATTGCATTAGTGTTTCATCCAAGAGAGTATCTTTAGTGGTCGACACCATGGTTCGATGCGACATAAATTCATTCGTAAAAGTATTGTCTCATATTGCAACTACTCACCATGTACCATTGTCAAAAATTATTGCAATTGGCCACCATTACCAATCACTATTGTAATAAATATATTGCAATAAGACACACGTGTCAATCACACATGCAAAATTAATGCAATAATACACGTGTTGTTACAACACACAATCATGACAGAGTGGTGCTTGATGAACTGTTTCCAGGATGTAAATGTGTAAATAGTAGTAGAATGCAAGTTCTTATTCAGAACACAGGTGTGTGACGCCGGGTTGACGTCACACAGGTCTGTGACGCCGGTTTGACGCCGACTAAGCGCTTCATTCTCCACCACGTTAACCGCAGCCACAAACTGTAATCGCAATGATATGTGGAGGAAATGTCCAACAACAGAATCTAACCATGTACAGGTAACAATTAAACGCAACATATAAACTTGTTTGGGAAAAGGTGGGAAAAGATGCTTGGCACTGACGAGAAGTCACATGATCACACAGGCCAATAATCTAAGTGCATATCTAAAACATCACACGAACCAAATATGATCCCTGTGATGATTTGTATCTCAGCTACGCTTTTATTGGAGATGTTCATGATGACATATTGAATGACATGACCATACGGTTTCTAGTACCGGCTTCAGCAGTATAAGATAAAAATATCAAAGAGCTATGATGTAATAGCATTAACAAGTCATGTGATGGAAAGAGATGAATTATGTGTCGATTTTATAGCAACAAAACGACCCCAACGGGGACAACCTCAAACGAATGGAAATTCGTCTTCAGAAGTCTGTGAGGCTTGACACTGACCAAGAGATTCATTCTCCACACTGTTACATTCAGAAACAGCAACCACAATAACTTGTACAGAGGGCAACCCTCGGGGAAGAAACAAATGGCAACCGGATATGCTCGCTTCTGGGAGTGTCTGTTCTTGTTCGAATCATGATACAACCGACTCGACAAGGATTGGACATCCAAGCTTACTATACCTCCCCTCTCAAAAAAGTGAGCTAATTCTCCAAGACGCCTGACTTTATTTATTACAGCAGCCATACAATTTTTCGCAAGGCGATTCATTCGATCCTTGATCCTTGATCCAAGTGCCGATGGCACGCGAAACTCTAGTATAACTACGAAACACTCTTGTACTACACACACTAGTAAGTCCACAATGTACTGTTGTAAATAGATGGGTTTGGATCGGATCACAGGCTTTCTCTCTCAGGAGGCTCCTCTATCGCGAAGCGTCCAGTGGAGTGGAGGAAGCGGCACACAATATGAGTAATCTTCTCTCAGCTACATGTGGTATTGAGTTTGTCGACTGGGTCAGGTCAATCGAAGGTTCGTCAATCTCCGAAGAGTTTCTTGCTGGCATCATTGAAAGCTGTTGACCGCTTCTCTCTTGTAGGAAATTAGCCTGGTTTCATGTATACTATGATTTATTCTCTTAATCCATATGAATTTTGAGTTATGGACGCGGAAATTCTTTAATGGAGGACAGCTGAATATTGAATGACGAATTAGACGCTTGTATCCTGAACAATCGCCGCCAGTGTAACTGAATTTGAAAAGGGAACCAATGCATATGCACTGATGTACATTTCTTGGAACTTCACTGAACTTCGCGGATATTCTCTAATGGACGACGGCTGGATTATGAATGACGGACTAGACGCTTGTAACTCTTTCGAATTTAAAACAATGCTTGTAACCACATTGTAGTCATTCGATGTTCATTGGATTGCTTCGTTTCTGATTGACCTGAGACGTCATGGTATTTACAGCACCCAGGTAAACCTGGTAAATATAAAAATACCAAAAAACTAGCCTGTAATGCCCGACGTCATACGGTTTAAATTTCCAACCAAAACAATAAACCTACATATATTTGTCGAATGGAATTTACAGAGGGCGGGTCTCGGGGACTAACAGTCCACCAGCAGAATCCTACCATATACCGGTAATAAATTCAAGCGATATGCAAAAAGTTGAGAAAATTGACGACGCTTGGCGAATAGAAAGCAACCATATGGCCCTACAAGAAAGCTTCCCTGGACACCTCACATTCAGATCCGTGAGTACAGAGGGCGGGCCTCGGGGCCTAGCAGTCCACCAGCAGAATCCTATAATATACAGGTAATACATTGTAGCGATCCATCTATGTGCCTCTCCCGAAGGCAAACATTGATTTTCCTCTTCATATATGGAATTTTGTTTGAGAGAGGAGAAGATTATCCACGGTATTGTGATCCACATACTGAATCAACCAATTCCATTGACAACTCTCTTTCGTGTAAACAGTTGACGACACTTCCAGCGAATAAGGCGTCAAGATTAAACCGTTATGCCACACTTGGGAGAAAGAATCTCAGCTTGAAAACAACAAAAACCTACGAACCTCTATCAGTAAATGTTTTCGCGGGACCGACTAAAGACGTGGATGGTGACCATGTTGAGTTAAATTTGACTTCTTCACCTGTCGACTGAAATGTCTTTGGCGTTGTTAGGTTGTTGGAAGACATTTGGTGAAAACCTATGAGTCAGACTTCAATCTTCAAAGCCCCAAAAGACATATTCGTTGTGTAATTGAATGTCAAGGAATGATCACATTATTCTCATAAAGCAATTGCTTTTTTGCCTGCATGAGACCAGTTCTTGGTTTATGTGTTACAAACTTTGTGACAAGCATACTGCGGCGTTAGCGCCAACCATTGACGTTCCAACCAGGAAGACATCATATGAAAGAACAGAAAATGACCAGCCACAGTTTTCAATCTCGAAGTTATTACTACCGTTACTTTCTCCGGATAAAAATCTGCTTTCATTCGCATTCGAGAATTAAATTTAATTCATTCAACCATTGTCACCGAGAATGTTTGTTTTGGGGGGAAATCTGTTTTTCTTACTCATCCTATTTTATACAATTAAGAAAATGAAGAAGGAATATATTTCAGACGATTACAAACTGAGGAAATTTCCAATTTAAACGCTTATGAATATATGTCCAGTTATAAATAGCAAAGATATCGATTGAGCTCATTCTGAACTGACACGAATTGAAATAGAAAACAGACATTCATACACTATAGTTCGCACCAATTGCACCTTCGTGTATCTTACGTACAGTTTCTATTTTCTGTTTAAATGATTTGACAAAAAACGTCGTTCGTCGTTCACGTTGTATAAAGAGAGCACGTATAAAGAATTATCAGCACAGAAAGTGTCTGTGAACGAAGTATGATGTATTTTTGTATGTAACAATACGACAGTATGATGTATTTAATGTATGTAACAATACAATATCATGATGTATTTAATGTATGTAACAGATGGAAAACCTGGAAGTTTATCTGAAAAGTCTAAACCCAAAGTTTCTCAAATTTGGCGATACATATCGCATGCTGATAGCAAAATATGAACGTAGCGTGCAAGATCTATGGCGCTACGTTTCGTAACTTGTGTCTAATTCTGCTTAACCCGGGGCTAGGGGCCGTATGAACCCATGTACTTCAAGATCCTCATGGTACTCATATGAACAATCACAATCAAAGCGTGACTGAGATACATCATTCTTTAGATGACGACTTCACAACGAATATTATGGATTAAGAATACTGATCAGCGATACGGATTTGATATTTCTGGAATATCATGATGTCTTGCCGGCATCATTGAAAACTGTTGACCGCTTCTCTCTTGCAGGAAACAAGCCTATGTTTATGTATACTATGATTGTCTTTGGTGCTAATGCTGTTGTATGGAATATGGAATAGATCTTTGGATTATGGACGCGGATATTCTCTAATGGACGACGGCCGAATTATGAATGACTGACTAAACGCTTGTAATTAATAACTTTTTCATATTCATTTCCGATTCATAGCTAATCGTTCCATGTAATGAACGTATATGTAACAGAGAGAAAACCTACAGGGAAAGTCTATGAATAACTTACTTGGACCTATATTTCTATAAAAATGAATCGGGCCTTCTCCCTCTCTCCACTTTACGACAAAAGAGATGATCACAATTTCGACATGGTAAACTATCCCTATCTGGAGGGACCTGCAATTGGCGCATACATATCTCGTCTAGTAGCATTTGCTAGATCCTTTATTACATGTACATGTGACGATTTCAATCAACGTCAAAACACTATTGCAGAAACTTGTGAAACAGGGCTATATCATCAAGCGCCTCCACTCGACGTTTCTCAAATTCGGCGATACATATCGCATGCTGATAGCAAAATACGAGCGGTACGTTTCGTAACTTGTGTCTAATTCCGCTTAACCCGGGGCTAGGGGACGTATGAACCTATGTATTTCAAGATCCGCATAGTGTTCATATGAACAGTCAAAATCAAAGCGTGACTGAGATACATCATACTCTACATAACGACTTTACAACGTATATCATATGGATTAAGAATCAGCGATACTGATTTGATATTTTTGGAACATCATGATGTCTTGCTAGCATCATTAAAAACTGTTGACCACGTCTCTCTTGCAGGAAATTAACCTAGTTTTATGTATATTAATTACTTATCCTTTTAATTTTGTGCTAATGTTTTCATACGAATTAGTTTTTTGGATTATGGACGCGGAAATTCGCTTGTATTTCTCATATCCACTAACTCCAGCCAGCTGTTTGATGAGATAAACGTATATATTGTTTATTCCAAAACGTGGAGGGGGCTTGGATTTGGTGTAATGTTACACTCAAGTTTATTTCAGTCGTATGGTGACAGCCAGTTTGGTTGGTGGAGGAAGCCGGAGTACCCGGAGAGTACCACCGCCCGTCGGCAAGTAACTGGTCAACCTTCGCACATGCACCAGCGGTCAGCAGATCCAAAATGAGGATGAAGGATGTGATATAAAATCCTGTCCAGATAAAACATGCTACAATTCCCCATATGTATCCCTCAAAATCGACAGAATCACACCCTATACGACTATTTTGCAAGGCGGAGATCTGTTCGAATACATAACATGACATCCTCGGCGTGTTCGACGACAAGAGTGCACACGGGTTAATTCGGGTAAGGAAGAATGCCATTCGGCTGGGTTCTCCGGAGTTAACCTCCGGAGGGGTGATGTAACCCAACCCTCATTCCGCATGCCTATCTCACATCAGCTTTCGCGGTTCGTTAAACTATGAAGGAACTCCTTGATAGACTGGAATGGTAATCAGAGTCAAACGAACGCATCTCCAAACAAATATGTCCAATCTCACCGTAAAGGACACTGTAATTGAAATCAAATCCAAATAAGACGAGGCGACTGGGTACATATATGTAACATACAGTGACTTCTGATGTTGGTTTGATTAAGAATACTAGCCAATCATTGATATGAGCAGCATCTTCCGTCAGTAGCAAGCGTCATATCCGATTTTGACGTCACATAACACTATTGCTATGGTTATAATAAAACAGGGCCATATCACCAAGCGCCGTCAAAGTTTCTCAAATTTGCCGAACATACCCCATGCTGATAGCAAAATACGAGGGTAGCGAGGAAGATCTGTTGAGTTACATTTCGTAACTTTTGTCTAATTCTGCTTAACCTGGGGCTATGGGCCGTATGATCCGATGTGCTACAAGATCTATGAACATACACCATCAAAGCGTGACTGAGATACATCAACTTCGCGAAGACTAAAATTAAAGACCGCAATCGTAAGACATATCCGCGGAACCTTAGTGCAGGTCCCTCGGCCGAGTCTTTAATCGATCTAAATGCACTAATTTACAAGCGTCTAGAAGTCATTCAATATTCAGCCGTCGTCCATTAAAGAATTTCCGCGTCTGTCATCCAAGACCTAATTCATATAATAACATCAGCACCAAATTAAACGGATAAATCATAGTATACTTAAAACAAGGCTAATTTCCTGCAAGAGAGAAGCGGTCGTTTTCAGTGATGCCAGCAAGACACCAAATCCGTATCGCTGATCAGTATTCTTAATCCATTACATGCGTCTAGTCCGTCATTCAGAATTCAGCCGTCGCCCATTAAAGAATATCCGCGTCCATAATCCAAAGACCTATTCCATATTCCATATAACAGTATTCGCACTCATAGTATACATAAAGATAGGCTAGTTTCCCGCAAGAAAGAAGCGGTCAACAGTTTTCAATGATGCCGACAAGACATCATGATGTTCCAAAAATATAAAATCCGTATCGTTGATCAGTATTCTTAATCCCTAATAATCGTTGTAAAGTCGTCATCTAGAGAATGATGTATCTGTCACGCTTTGATTGTGACTGCTCAAATGAACTTGAAGGAGGATCTTGAAGTACAATTGTTCATACGGCCCCTAGCCCCGGGTTAAGCGGAATTAGACACAAGTTACGAAACGTAACGCCATAGATCTTGCACGCTACGCTCGTATTTTGCTATCAGCATGCGATATGTATCGCCAAATTTGAGAAACTTTGAGTGGAGGCGCTTGGTGGAATAGCCCTGTTTCATAAGTTTTTGCAACAATGTTTTGTGACCTTGATTAAAATCGTCACATTTAACACAGGATCTAGCAAATGCAACTAGGCGAGATATATATACGCCATATGCAGGTCCCACTGGAATATTACTATCCAGAAAGGGATGTCGAAATTGTAATCATCTCTTTTGTCATAAAGTCGACGAGAGAGAATGCCCGCATCATAGAGATATAGATCTAAATATGATGTGGCTGTATGGCTATCTGTAGTTTTCTTCAAATCCAGTGAAGGTGGATATATATCATTCACTGCGTCATTTATATAGCGATTATCCACAGCGAGAAGATCGTCTATATAGCGTTTGGGGAATGAGAAGGAACGGGCTTTGAATGGATCGGTTTTTGAAAGCGCCTGCATATAGTCATACTCATAAGAGAACAAATACAGGTCAGCCAATAGGGGTGCACAATTAGTACCCATTGGAATACCTATATGCTGCTGATATATTGTTGCCAAATTTCACATAGATATTTCTAATGAGAAATTCAAGCAACTCTATAAACAAAGAAACATCCCATGAATGATGGCTCTTGTATGTAGTAGAGCTGAAGAATGCTTTATGGCTTCCTACATTAATATATCTACAATCAGTTTTTTTGAACACAGATACTATTAATGAACTTAGACGGTCAATAAGGACCTGATGAGGGATTGTAGTATAGAGAGTCGAGAAATCCCATGTGGATACACGTCTGTACGGTATGTGACCTTTAGCATCAAGTTCTTCCGTAAGACATTTTGAGTTTTTCAATATCCACATACATTCAACGCCAGAGTTCTTAGAAATAGTGGCGCAATACCTTTCCCAAAATGCTTTTACCTCCTGAAGGGTCGTCGTCAATAGGGTTGAAAGAAGCTTGGTGGTGCAGCTTCTAGATCCAGCTATGAATGCTGATTTATGCATTTTTGGATTCCAGTATACTTTAGGTATATCCTTATGATTGGTTGGAAGACAAATACTTCTTTCCCTGAGAAACATTTTGTGATTGTTAAATAAATCTTCCAGAGTAAATGCAGTTTGGGAGTAAGTAGACGTATTTGATGATGATATGTCTACACTCAATTTTTTAACCAGCACCTGGTAATAGTAATATTTACATATGAATATTATATTATTTGGAGCTTTGTCTGCTGGGACTATGACGAATTTACTCTGGAGATTTGCTGGAACTTCTTGCGAATTGATGTTTCTCAGTACTTGTTTTGCTTGAGGAAGGGTACTTCTGTCAATATGGCGGATTGTTCCAACGACCTTGCTCTTGGTGAGGTCCAGCCAATCAGCGAGTACTGTAGGTATCATATACAGTATATGGATTAAGAATACTGATCAGCGATACGGATTTGATATTTTTGAAACATCATGATGTCTTACCGGCATCGTTGAAAACTGTTGACCGCTTCTCTCTTGCAGGAAACAAGCCTATGTTTATGTATACTATGATTGTCTTTTTGAATTTGGTGCTAATACTGTTATATGGAATATGGAATAGGTCTTTGGATTATGGACGCGGATATTCTCTAATGGACGACGGCTGAATTATGGATGACGGACCAGACGTTTGTAATTGTAAAGCCGTTATCTAGAGTATGCTGTATATCAGTCACGCTTTGATTGTGGGTGTTCATATGAACACTATGAGGATCTTAAAATATCTTCCTCGTTAACTGGTCGTTCATATTCTGTATATTAGTATCTTGACTACAAACTGTATTTATTTCGTTTCATGTAAGGTGTGGTCAACAGTATGTTGGGAAGACCTTCCAGCAACTCCATCTGAGGTTGGATAGTCACAGAAAATCCGCTAGGAAAAAGCAATTGTTAACAGGTAAGCATTTTTCTGACCCCGACCATGGCTGGGAAACTTTAGTATTCAGATCATAGTCGTCGCCTACCCATCTACCAAGGATTTCCCCTTGGGATTTGAGAGACAAATCCCAGAGCGGGAACTATTCTGGGTGCTAGAACTTGGGTCAGTGTTCTATATGGTTTAAATGATATTGTCAAAGGAATAGGCAATCCAGCAAATCACCGTTCAAATATATCCAATAATATCCAGCTATTTAATCCACACCAACGGAGACATCACCCCCATGGTTGGAGAAAGTTCAATAGTGCGTTGATTCTCTATTATATAACTTTAAATTATAACTTACAAACCCAACAGTATACATAGCGTGCGTACAGTCCTGAATGCGTTACCTCTGAGACCTGTAAAAATCTAATAGCCAGAGATATACAACGATCTGTGTCTTCAGGAAATTCACAACTCACAATCACTAAGGTTTGTCAAGATATAGCGTATTTTCGATGTATCGTCCAGTGAACATAATTGAAAACTTTTTTTGAAACTCAACTACTTGGATGAAAGACTATTAATTTTACCATCAATCCTGAATGGTCAAGCGTTACACAACGCTGTATCGAACTATTTTAAGTTCAGAGAACCCAGAGTATTTCATATAAGTCTACTAAACCAAAAGGCACTAAAATATACAATTACCCTAATGCTATCAAGGAGTTTCATTGGAACTTATACATTTCTGGAGGCTATGGCTGTGATTGTGAATCGTCGAACTTTATCTATGCAGCATGCAAACATACTTTGACTGGTAACCTTGTTATGGCGAGTGATAAGAA
This sequence comes from Hanleya hanleyi, assembly GCA_036873755.1. Lineage (NCBI taxonomy): Eukaryota > Metazoa > Mollusca > Polyplacophora > Lepidopleurida > Hanleyidae > Hanleya > Hanleya hanleyi. The sequence continues at coordinate 16,174 of JAVTVY010017256.1, read as the reverse complement.
CCTAAAACACTCTTGATGAAGGGATCTAAATATAGAGAGCCGAGAAATATAAACCTGAATGCAGATCAGAAGATAGTCCTGATTGCACTGGAACAATACTTTACTGAGTGGCAAAGCGAGAAAAATTGAAACTAATCTCCAGAGCAAATTCGTCCTAGTCTCAGCAGACAAAGCTACAAATAATATAACATTCATTTGTAAATATTACCCTCACCAGGTACTGGTTAAGGAATCGAGTATATAAGCATACCATCATCGAATACGTCTGTACTTACTCCCAACCCGCATTTAGTCTGGAAGATTTAGCTAACAATCATAAACCTTTTCTCAGGGAAAGTGGCATTTGTCTTCCAATCACCCATAACGATATACCAAAAGTATCTTGGACTCCCAATATTCATAAAACAGCAAACAAAGCTTGATTCATAGCTGGTTCTAGAAGCTGCACTACCAAGCTTCTTTCAACCCTGTTGACAAGGGCCCTTCAGCAGGTAAAAGCAGTTTGGGAAAGATATCGCGGCATTATTTTTAAAAACTATGTAAGTGGATATCAGAAAAATGATGCGAAAGGACACATATCGTACAGACATGTATCCACGTTGGATTTCTCGACTCTCTATACTACAATCCCTCATCAGGACCTGACTGGCCGACTTAGTTCATCAATAGTATCGGTGATAAAAAAAACTGATCGCTGATATATAGGTCAAAAACCATAAAGCATTCTTTAGCTCTACTGCATAGAAGGGATATCAAATTTGGCAACACAATATATCAACAACAGATAGGTATTCCAATTGGTATTAGATCTGCACCCCTTTTGGCTTATCTGATCTCTTATGAACACGACTATATGCAGGCGCTTTCGAAAAGCCATCGTTTCAAAGCCCGTTTCTTCTCATCAAACGCTATATAGACGATCTTCTCTCTGTCGATAATCGCTATATATATTTGAAGGGAACTACAAATAACGGCACATCATATGTAAACATCATATTTAGACATCATTTTTCTCTATAAAAATGAAGCGAGCCTTCTCTTCCGTCGACTTTAAAAGAGAAATGATTTTAATTACGACATCGTCAACCTTCCCTTTCTGGACAGCAAGATTCCAGTGAGACCTGCATATGGCTTACATATCTCGCCTAGTAACATTATTGCAGAAACTTATAAAACAGGGCTATAACACCAAGCGCCTCCTCTCAAAGTTTCTCAAATTTGGCTATATCGCATGATGATAGCAAAATACGAGCGTAGCGTTTCCTATCTTGTGTCTAATCCCGATTAACCCTGGGCTAGAGATCGTATGAACCCATGTACAAGATCCTCATTGTGTTTATATGAATAGACGCAATCAAAGCGTCATTCTCTAGATAACGACTTTTCAACGAAAATCGTATGTACTAAGAAAGCTGATCAGCGATACGGATGGACTATACCATCAAACGTTATCAGTCACAAGGAAATGGGCCAGTGTTAACACTTCATTCACTAAGTGCAGTACTTCACATTGATGAATACTTGCAGGTGTTCTTTCCAACAGCCAGTTAATGAAGGTCATAGCTTTATAAATATCTCGAGGCCAGACTTTGGAGATCAAGTGTCACTGGACGATGTCGTCTAGGTCCAAAATTCCATTGTCTATACAGGTAAAAAGTACATCTTTCGTCGATCGAAAAGGACTTCCCGTACGTTCTGTCAATGGAAATAATGGAACGGCTTTGCACTGCTTATTTTGATTGGTGAAGATGTGATGGGTCCGATGCTCGGGGAAAAACTCCTGTTCCTTCGATGTGCAAGTAGGTGACGCTCGATGATTTATCCAGATTGTTACAATGTCTATGTTTTTTGCAGAGTATCTTTTCAGTGTCGTCATGATTTATAGGTAGTCCTACGACTGGCCAGCGGACCGATACTTAAGTATAATTTTGACCAGACGGTCTAACAACTGAGAACCACTGTGAAACTTTTGAATTTGGGATGCAAATATTGTTTCGAATGCAGCTTTATACGGCCTTGAATTTCGACCGATCGAATCAATCTAAAAACGAACGGCTGCTTTCTAGTGTGAGGTTTTTGGGTACGTCCATAACTAAGTAACCAAGTTGATACCGATCATGCCTTCGAATCTATACGCTGTAACCACTATTACATCACATTGTACGCTTAAATTTAACGTATATTTTTCAGAACGAAATCTACTTTCCTAATTAGTTCATTTTAAACAATATTTTATTTCCATGAGAACAGTAAATGAAAAAGGGGATTGGGTAACAAGCAGAGCCTATATTAACCCCTATTACCATTTTTCTTACTGTTGATCCCTATTAAGGTAGTCTGCTGGTGGTTTTGGGCTTTGGTGACCATTTTCCATGTTTTTCCCAGTGGGTATCCCTCTCCTAGGTTAAGAGACAGGGATTTCCTTTAAAAGTTTTCTAGCCGAGAATTTTGCCCCGCAACATTCATCCAATTTGATAAAATTTTGATAGACAATGTGGTATCTTGAAACAGTTAGAATACGATAAAAATGTACATACTATTTATATGACTTTGTCATGAATATGATTTCTAGACCAGGACTATTTCCTATGTTTTCTGGGTTATCAAATGGAGCATGGGTCAGTCCATTAAATAGTGTCTGCAGCTAAAAATTTGCACACGAACCTATATTTTTTTCTTTGTTTTTCCTCATATTACACAATTATGCATGCAGCAACACACATTATTCAAAAACTTAATCACTTTGATTTACGACCAGCGGACATCCTTAACATAACACATGAAATCATTAGTCAATGTGTTCGTGTTTTTTACTTCTATCCTCTAGTATCGTCCAGATTTCTGTTAGTCGATGCAGCGATTAAAAAAAATAGCACATCAACATAGACAACCCTTAATTTAGAATATTTCGTGTACTCGCCATAAAAATACCACCGAAGATAAACATGATTAAGGGTAGAAGGGTTTTTAACTACAGAAACATCAAACGGTTACATACGAGATAAATTTCGTTCAGTTTCCAGTTAAGTAGCAGTGACTGATATTTATTCTATATGTTTGCGCAAAACCTCTTGTTTCAGTTGCCGAGTGAAGTGTCTGTTAGGGTCGTGGAATCTAGGTCCACTACATTTTCGTTCAAGAGATGGGGAAACACGTCCATTCAGTGGAATGTAAACAGAATCTATTACCTCAGACAAAAATCGAACTCTTTCTTTCTTATTCTGTCTCCAAGTTCCTCTGGATTCGGTGTTGTTGAACTGTGCTGAGTGTGAACCAAGAACCTAATAGCAACGTTAGATACCGTAACTCCCATCTACGGATGTAGGATAGCTTTACTGGAACCGTTATTGAAACGCCGAGAGTGTGTTATCGAAATAATAATGTGATAGTGGAGGACAAGAGTCCCGTTTTGCAATAATGATACAGCGAAAATGAACTCTTATTCTCGAAGAGTGTCTTGTCACAGCGATCTGCAGGATTGACTCCATGCAACCAAGGATTCTTTGTGTTAGTTTTTATAACCGAAATAATTTTCAATCACATTTCCCTTCCCATTATCAAATGTAATAATTCATTGAAGTAGTGGTTTATCTAAGTGGTCGACACCATTGTTTCGAGATGCGATTTAGTTTTATTCGTGAAAGTTTTCTCTCATATTGCAACTACCCGCCAGGCATCATTGTAATACATTTATTGCGAAAAACCACACGTGTCAATCAGTATAGTAAAAAATGTTGCACTAACATACGTGCATTACAATAATCACAGCCACGGTAGAGATGTCTATGATGAAGTGTTCGCGTATGAATCCACAGATACATGATATATACGCAGAGAACAAGCCACATATAACATCTTACTTAGAAGTCTGCCTCAAATGATTAGCCTGATTCCGTACTCTGGAGTGTGATAACACATCATATAAGCGGATCTAACAGTGAACACGATTCTACCTCATCAAATTACGCCATGTTTATTCTGCCCCTGAGACAATCAATTTCCGAAAGAGACCGGTCATCAAACCAATCCTACTATTATATGGAAGGCCAAGAATGACCAACAACAGATTCTCGGAAACACGGGATGTTATTACTATGAGGCACCTCAGGAAGAGTTAATTACAGAACATGTCTATGGCGTCACTCAGATGGTATGTTGACTAACAAACATGGATCTCTTCCATTAGCGGATGTGGTCTGCCATTCCTTATAAGATTCGAGATCCATGGTGCACAAAATAGCGTCCATAGTTAATAACTTATTGCAGCTCGTGGTCGGAACCTCGAGTAATTCATGATCTTAGATGTTGATCGTTTTACCCCATATTTCTTTTCTGAGTCTATGTGTGGAACAATATCCACCGAGGATTGTCAATTGGTAACATGAACATCGTAGATAAGTCCATTCTGTAACTAGGGTGTCACTGTGTTCACCCGCACCCACACCGCACATTAGTTGCAATGGATTTCTTGGCATGAACTGGGTTATATTGCCCCAGCACGTGATTTGTGAATTATCTAATACATGTATAACAATTAGCGATAAGAGTGTACTCTATTTGTCCACTTCAAAGCTATCATTGCCACATATGTATCATATGGTCTTTGATATTCTACATTTTCTACCAGATGGCGAATATTCAAAACGGCCCTCTTCGGCTTCCATACTCTCTAAAAACAACTGTGTACCAAAAGTACACAAACTGTGTACCATAGGTACACATCGCTGTAACAAAATTGAACATCTACAATCACTGTGTAGCTGTGATACACAATCTGTGTAGAAAAAGTACACAAATTGTGTACTTCTGATACACATTTTTTGTAGATGTGCAATTCTGTACACAACTGTTTTTTCAGAGTTCGGTACTTATTATAGTACATTACTTGATATTGTTTCATGGATGAGGCCAAACTGGTCGAGAAGACGGCCAAGGAATTTAAATAGGGAACAACAGAAATCAACCAAACAGATCTCTCCCCCAGACAATAAACAGCTTAGAGAATCCACTATATCGCTATCAGTGATGAGTATCTTTTATATGGCTGTCTGTCATGTTACACAATATCCATTAGAGATGGAAGTCAGTATTCTACTCCAAGCATGTAAGACGTAATATGGTACATCTATAGTACACGAATAAGTCGGATCATAGTGGATTGACAGAGATAAAGTTTGAAGGTTTTTCTCAGAAAGGTGTTTTCTTGGTAGAATTTCTCTGAAAGCTTGATAAACTGACGTCATTTCATCCACTCTCAAGATTTGAGGCTTTTAACGCCAAAACCTGCGCATCCATAATCAACATCCGGAAAAGTATATTTCATGGGTAGCTCTGTATTGTATGCCCATGTCTCTTGTTTTTCGTTTTAATCGTTTTTAAAATTAGGCAGATCAAATGGAGCATGGGTCAGTCCATTAAGCAGTGTCTACAGCTATAAATTGCACACGAACCTATATATTTTTCTTTGTTTTTCCTCATATTACACAATTATGCATGCAACAACACACATCATTGAAAAAGTTAATTACTTTGATTTTCGACCAGCGGACATCCTTAACATAACACATGAAATCATTAGTCAATGTGTTCGTGTTTTTAACTTCTATCCTCTAGTATCTTCCAGATTTCTGTTAGTCGATGCAGCAAGAATAAAAAACAGCACAGCAACGTCAACACAGACAACCCTTAATTTAGAATAGTTCGTGTACTCGCCATAAAAATACCACCGAAGATAAACATGATTAAAGTAGACGGATTTTTAAATACAGAAACATCAAACGGTTACATATGAGATAACATTCGTTCAGTTTTCCAGTTAAGTAGCAGTGACTGATATTTATTCTATATGTTTGCGTAAAACCTCTTGTTTCAGTTGCCGAGTGAAGTGTCTGTCAGGGTCGCGGAATCTAGGTCCACTACATTTTCGTTCAAGAGACGGAGAAACACGTCCATTCAGAGGAATGTAAACAGAATCTATAACCTCAGACAAAAATCGAACATGTTCTCTTTTTTTTTTTTTATTCTGCCTCCAAGTGGTCTGCCTCCAAGTTCCTCTGGATTCGGTGTCGTTGAACTGTGCTGAGTGTGAACCAAGAACCTAATAGAACCGTTAGATACCGTACCGTAACTCCCGTCTACGGATGTAGGATAGCTTTACTGGACCCGCTATTGAAACGCAGAGAGTATGTTATCGCAATAATAATGTGATAGTGGAGGACAAGAGTCGTGTTTTGCAATAATGGTACTGCGATAATGAACTCTTATTTTCGAAGAGTGTTTTGTCACAGCGATCTGCAGGATTGACTCCATGCAACCAGGGTATCTTTGTGTCAGTTTTTATAACCGAAATAATTCTCAATCACATTTTCCTCCCCATTATCAAATTTAATAATTCATTGAAGAAGTGGTTTATCCAATTAGTCGAAACCATTGTTTCGAGACGCGATTTAGTTTTATTCGTGAAAGTTGTGTCTCCTATTGCAACTACTCGCCAGGCACCATTGTAATAAATTTATTGCGTAAAACCACTCATGTCAATCAGTATAGTAAAAAATATTGCACTTGCATACGTACATTACAATAATCACAGCCACGGTAGAGATGTCCATGATGAAGTGTTTGCGTATGAATCAACAAATACATGATATATACGCAGAAAACAAGCCGCATATAACATCTTACTTAGAAGTCTGCCTCAAATGATTAGCCTGATTCCCTACTCTGGAGTGTGATAACACATCATATAAGCGGGTCTAACAGTGAACACGATTCTACCTCATCAAATTACGCCATGTTTATTCTGCCCTTAAGACAATCAATTTCCGAGTGACCGGTCATCAAACCAATCCTACTATTATATGGAAGGCCAAGAATGACCAATAACAGATTCTCGGAAACACGGGATGTTATTACTATGAGGCACCTCAGGAAGAGTTAATTACAGAACATGCCTATTGCGAAACTCAAATAGTATGTTGACTAACAAACGTGGATCCCTTCCATGACCAGACCTGGTCTGTCTACTCCCTAAATTTGGAATTTGGTAAGACTGGGGATCCGTGGTTCACAAAATAGCGTCCATGGTTAATAACTTATTGCAGCACGTGGTCGGAACCTCGAGTAATTGATGATCTTAGATGTTGACCCTTTTACCCCATATTTCTTTTCTGAGTCTATGTGTGGAACAATATCCACCGAGGATTGTCAATTGGTAACATGAACATCGTAGATCAGTCCATTCTGTAACTAGGGTGTCACTGTGTTCATCCACACCGCACATTAGTTGCAATGGATTTCTTGGCATGAACTGGGTTATATTGCCCCAGCACGTGATTTGTGAATTATCTCTAATAAATGTATAACGATTAGCGATAAGAGTGTAGTCTATTTGTCCACTTCAAAGCTATCATTGCCACATATGTATCATATGCTCTTTGATATTCTTCATTTTCTACCAAATGGTGAATATTCAAAACGGCCCTCTTCGGCTTCCATACGGTATTTATTATTAACGTATTTATGGGATCTTGTTTCATGGATGAGACCAAACTGGTTGAGAAGACGGCCAAGAAATTTGCTATGCTAGGGAACAACAGAAATCAAGCCACCAGATCTCTATCTCGGACAAAAAACAGTTTAGAGAGTCTTCTAATCTCACTGTCAGTGATGAGGAGCTTTTATATGGCTGTCTGTCATGTTACACAATATCCATTAGAGATGGAAGTCAGTATTCTTCTCGAAGCATGTAAGACGTAATATATGGTACAACTATAATACACGAACAAGTCGGATCATAGTGGATTAACTCTTAGAGATGAAGAGTGATGGTATTTTCCAGAAAGGTGTTTTCTTAGTATGATTTATCTGAAAGCTTTGTAAAACGTCATTTCAACCACTCTCAAGATTTGAGTCTTTTAACTCCAAAACCTACGCATCCATAAAAAAATAGTCGAAATATATAGTGTACCGATGGCTTTGTATTGTATGCCCATGTCTCTTGTTTTCCGTTTTAATCGTTTTCTAAAATTACACTTGACTGGTTCCAATGGTATCCTCAAACCCATCTTGATTTTATCAAGCCAATTTCTACGTTCCCACTTCGAACCTTCGAAGTGGGAACGTAGAAATTGGCTTGATAAATGAAGATGGGAGAATCAGGTATCGGCGACGAGTAGTTTACAGCATGGTTTCTCGTGACCGCATTTTTAACTTTTGGTGATATCTCAGGACAATCTCTTGTTCAATTGAGTTTGTATCAGGCTGTCATGCAAAATATCTAATTCATTTTGAAATGTTTGTCTTTAAGATTACCCACGGTGACCCAATACTGGCCAGATGAAGTTTCGTGACATTTCGACCAAAAATTTGGCCATTCGAGCAGAACAAACAAAAAGCAAACATAGACGGTTAACATGACCACCCAGAATATGTTAGGCCTGACTGCCGTAATACCGACCAAGCTATGCGAACAAATGAAGTATTCCATATTCAGAAATCGTTATTCCAGAGGCCCCTGGCAGCAAACGTGGATAATGCCCATTTGAAGCTGGAGTCTTCCTGATAAGAGAAAATTTACCGTAAGCAGTGTTTATTGTGTCCTGGAGCCGACTAGATGAGTGAGAAACAATTAACGTCGTTACCAATCAGCTTTAATTACCCAGAAGGAAATCGATCCGTGATTGGTGAGCTATGATCTGCTCAGAGGTGCGCATTGTCTGATGACTTCAGGCACAAACGAGGAGGTTGAAAAAAGCATGAATCTACAAAAGGACGACAATGGCAACGACTGTCGAATGCTTTTCGTTAGGAGTTCTCATCAATAAACTTGGTGGATATTTGGAAAAGAATTATTTGACAAAGTTTCAATAATTGAAAAGCGAACCATCCAGATGAACCTAGAAATTTATGACAGTTCTCTTTAAGATTATAATGGCGAGCGATATCATTCAACGAAAGAAAAGAAAAATAATTTCACAAAATTTTGTGCTGGGTTTTGTATGTTCAATGTTAAATATTTGCATGGGATGCTCAAACAGTCACATTGGCACACTTAAACGCAACATAACATGTGATCATGACATTCAAGGTGTCCACGTGGACACAAGCCTGGCTGGGATACATATCATCACAGGGATCATTGTTAGTTCTTGTGTTGTTTGTACAAATATGCAATCAGTATATTTGCCTTTGGGGTCATATGACTTCTAGTCAGTACGATGACATATTTTATGTTATGTTAATGACACCAAGACAAAGATGTCGGGCGATATAATCGTTCTCATTGTGTTAAGACATTTACAATCACTATTGCAATAAATTATTCATCATCCTCCATAAAATTAACATTATGTATAATTTCTTTTACAGGGATAGAACAAGCCCTCCTGGGTTTTATTCCCGCCAATAGACTTTTTTGTACCTTTCAATTATATTGGTGAGTAAAAATCTGAAACTCACACTGATTATCAAATGATAGTCGGGCCGAAAATGTGCCCGAGCATACGTTCGGGTTATAGCAAAACATTTTAAAGGAAGTTAGTTTGGTAGTATGGAGTTTCTTATTGCTATGAAAATTATTCCACTACCGCTTGTCAGCCACAATGGCAATATTATTGCAATAAGACACTCTCTGGGAATACTCATTTGAATAGCGGTTGTAACTTTGCTATTTACCATGTATATAGTCGGGAGTTATCTGCATGTATTGTACTTTCCCTGGAACACAAAGTTCAACGAACAAGAATAGAAGAATACAGGGATTGAGACGTTCGATCTTTCCTCAGATTATACCTTCTGTTACACTCCACTTTACTGGGAGCTTGTTTCTCCATCTCTCGAACAGAAAAAATTTGGGCCTAAAGCTTCTGTGGCAGACACCTTGCGACAAGACGTTTTATGCGTACATGTGCAATAAGCATGGACGAATAAGTTAATAGCCCTTAACTCGGCAAAGTAAACCATTTTTCTCTCATATGCTACCGAGGTGGAAACATTTTAAGTTACGGGTTCAATCAGTGTTGATGTGTATATGTAGCTTTAACTGTGTAGATGGGGAATCTGAAAGATATTGGAGGATGGACGGTAAGAACACATTCACTAATGGTTGAATGTGTTGTTAAAACAGGGATATTGGTTTATGGAGACGTTCGTAAAAACAATTCGCTATTCCAACATCTTCCTTGCAAAACAAATTACATCGTCTCCTGTTCGCAGACAGCTAACATGAGGATTTATCCAGGGAAGTCAGGCCATGACAGGTGCAACTGCTTAGAACTGGTACGACATAGCCTTGGGTCAATGAGCTGCGCAAAACCATTGAGGTAAACAGTTCCACTTCTTTCTACGAAAATTTCCGTTTTTCGAGGGTTAGGCTATTTGATGGGAGAATGTAAACTAAGCATCTCATGCAGTCTCGGAATATAACATAACTGTTAAACAAATTGCGTGGTCAATCCGTTCTCGTCGATTCGACACAAAAAAGTCGACTTGAAGCATTGCGACGTTGCCTGCATGTCATATCGCTTGAAAGTCCGTATACGAAATTCATTTTTCACGAATACATCAAAACGCATACCACTCAAAACGAATGGTAGCATGGCATGTGTTTAATCGCATGGTATAGGAATATTCTATTCAATTCTGCGTTTAACATGCGACATGAATACAAGTTGTCACTATAACAACCGCATCATGAGAACGGGCCATAATACGCGGGTTCATTTCTTGGAAGGAGACGATCAACAGTTTTCGACAACAGCCCGGCAATCGGATGTGCCATTATATTGTTACATCCAGACCGGTGATTCCGCATCACATACACGCTTAGAGACAAGGTAATTATCATGTCATCATTTCTGAAAACCTTATGATCTTGTATGGATGAACAGGAACAATAGAACATCAGATGAATATTGTGACAACAAATTACCATTTCTGTTCAAGGGATATTCTGAGGTTAATATTCAGGCTGTTTATCATTTTTATCCAAGATTCAGGACATGTATCTCGTGAATCCTAGTTTTCATTCTACAAAACATAATAATTACTTATCTTCGTTCGTAAACGTGACCAGAATCTACGTCATTATCGGATTACCTTCCTTCTGCCAATCAAAAAACAGAGCTGATGGCGCAACTAAAACGATAGCGTTTAACACTATCCGTTATCGGAACCAGAGATGAAAGACTTGTAGTTCCCGGAAAGACAAATAAACCTTGTTAAATTGATTCATCCTTTAATCCGATGGGTAGTTCATTTTCTATTTGGTTTATTTGGCCCAAGGTAAATCTGTACGTATCACAGAGGGAATTACCCCACAGGCATCTGTTATTCCAATGGTTACATTTAACGCTATCTGATCATGAAGTGCTGTAGAACGGAATCGAATTATTCTGATTCAAAGATTTCCAACACACTTCAAGTTTTAATATGTAACGGCTTCTATTCCAAGAAATTGTTTTCTAACGACTTTGTGTATTTTGTAACCTTGAACGCTCCTAATATTTGGTCATGCGTTATGTTGTAACTAATGTAATATTCTCCAAAGTCTCGACATCGTATCTTCTAATGTGATCCGGGGCTTGAGAAAATATCTAGGACACAAACAAGTTGAAGATAGGCCGACACAATTGTGTGATTTATGATGGCTGATCGATATTCCTGTTCAGCCCGATTCACTTGAAGCTGAAATGATGTCTACAATATCTGGCTCCAGCATTCCTGATTTCGACAATAATAGAACTTGCTGTATCCTAGACTTGATAGAGCACATGTAATATATAATGATTTATCAGGAAATACTTCCGTACGTTAGTTGTCCGCGCATATTACTCACCATCGCCCCTGAGGATTAATTTCCTGTCACTGAACTGGACCTCTCTCAATGCGAGTGTTGTACTGATCTCTCTGTACACGGTGATTATATATTTCACTGAGAAGGTTGCGCATATCAGCTGTACGAAGGAAAGTTACTGTGCAGCTCCCAACCTATCATTGCTTCTCAGAAAGGTGCTTCTGAACATGTACATAGTAAATGCTTCTGTATATTCCTACGAAGTAAGCTACAGATCGCAAATTGTCCGGTAATGAGTCAGTCAGTCAGTCAGTCAGTCAGTCCATCCGAATCCTTTCGTCGGCAAAATAAGGAGAACCGTTGACATTAGAACCTTGATTTTTGGCATGAACGTGCAAGTGTTACCAGCAAGTTCTGAGCTGACCGAATTCTGATGAAAATTTGATTTATAATTTTTTTTTTTTTATTATTTATTGATGGCTCAGCGAGTGCACTGTCATGCCCATTGGGAACCTTTGGCTGTATGTTTTACTGTATATATAACACAGTACAAAACCTGGTGGGATATGCCATCCGTAATTGTTTTGAGAGCTAGAGGTCACAGCAGTGTAGCTGGGTCACCCCCAATAGGCCTATAAACAGATCAGAACTAACAATCTCATAGGCTTGGGATTCGAGAATGCAGTTAATACTGCCATGGTGTAATAATTAAATTGTTCTTAGAGGTCAGAGCAGGGGAGACAAAAATAAACAGATCTGTCTGGGAGTTAAAAAGATATCACAACAGATGGTACCGGTATTACATTAAACCATCGACAGTGCAGATTCTATGAGTTCACATGTTGACGTCTTTATTAATTTATTACCGTTCGAGAGGACATTTGAACAGCTGCCGTTAACTAATGTTTTGATTACTAGTAACTGCTACATTATGGGAAACGAAATTTACAGTATTAAGAGGCTGTATTTAAGATGCTAAGTACAATCCTCAAATTCTACATTCATCAGATTGCCGATACCCAAAATGTGTTCTCATATATCTAGATAACAACGTGATGTAGAGATGTTATTTATTCGTCTTTGTATCGGTCATGCTCAGGAGAATGACATAGAATCATTATTATCTTGTGCCGAGAAGGTGTTGGTCTTGAGTTTACCGTAAATTACCGTAAATTCTACCTTTCTACTATAGGACTATATATAAGAATTTGCTGTATTGTTGGGAAAATAATGCGATTCAAAAAGCTGTTTTGGTCCTGGGCAAGGGCACTGAAAACCATTAAAGAGATGTAAATGTATTTTCACACGTAAAGCCTGAAATCTACTGAACTTTTTATTATTCAATCTGTTTCCTTTAGTTAAAAAATTGTAAAATTAAATCGGCGATCGTTATTTCTTTTTGGAATGAAGGCGCGTCAGGAGACTGTTACCAACAAGTTCTGAGCTGACATACATAAATTTCTGGTGATTTTTGATGAAAATCACTGGTGATTCTGACTTGGGCAGTGCCCATCTTAATATAGGCAGGATTTTAACTGGGGGTGGGGATTTTCAAGAGTTCAGTTCGCGTCGGAGTCCTAATGCTTACCCTACTTCGTAGGTCCTGTGACGTTAGTCAAACTGCTCATGTTAACAGTGGTACGAAAATCCCCAGATCAGTACTGTGTAGTCATTAACTGAGCAGTTCAGCACAATCCAGACCATTACTGTACAGGTTCTATGCAGTACTAATGAGTCGCAGCGAAGAAACGTTCAGTTGTGGACTAGATGGAACTAACTGTACAGTAACTGTTTGGTAGCTATCAGTAATTCAACAATACTAAACAGTTACTGGTCACTACACTAAAGTCATCAACTGGTCGGGACTACTCAGGGACATTTCTGAGTAGGACTATGCAATTATTGTACAGTACTGATCAGTCCCCGGCTAATTATACACCTTATACTTCTGTTATTTTGTAGTAATATTAACCATATGAGCAGTGTGACTAAAAACAGCACATACGAAGTAGGGTTCGATATGATTTATGTGTGTACTAGACCGAAGACATGTTTTTGCCAATTTCGAGGTTTATAGGTCACCTAAGTAGGTCTGCACAAGGGGTGGGGAAGTCCTCGCGAGGGTAGTGCATAGGTTGAATAAGTGTAGCATCATGTAAGCTCCCAGAATATATGGGAATTGGGGGATTCCATCCAACGATAACCATTTTCAGGTGGTCTGAATCTCGAATGGTATCAGGGAACCTACAAAAGTGTTCCCGCTGGGCATGACAGTGCACTCGCTGAGCGATTAATAAATAATAAAAAATAATTATCAATCAAATTTTCATCAGAATTCGGTCAGCTCAGAACTTGCTGGTAACAGTTCCATAATGCACGTTCATGCCAAAAATCAAGGTTCTAATGTCAACGGTTCTCCTTATTTTGCCGACGAAAGGATTCGGATGGACTGACTGACTGACTCACTCACTCACTCACTCATTACCGGACAATTTGCAAATGAGAGCCTACTTCGTAGGAATAATAGGGAGTGCATAGGCATATAGCATGTAAATTAAAATACCCAGGAATGATCATTCTGTATAAGCTTTGCTCGTATTTTGCTGATAGCAAAATATGATAGTAAAATACGAGCGTAGCGTGCAAGATCTTTGGCGTTACATTTCGTAACTTGTGTCTAATTCCGCTTAACCCGGTGCTAGGGACCGTATGAACCCATGTACATCAAGATCCTCATGGTGGTCATATGAACACCCACAATCAAAGCGTGACTGATATACATCATTCTCTAGATGACGACTTTACAACGATTATTATGGATTAAGAATACTGATCAGCGATACGCATTTTATATTTTTGGAACATCAAGATGTCTTGTCATCATTGAAAACTGTTGACCGCTTCCCTCTTGCAGGAAACTAGCCTATGTTTATGTATACTATGATTGTCTTTTTGAATTTGGTGCTAATACCGTTATATGGAGTATGGAATTGGTCTTTGGATTATGGACGCGGATATTCTTTCACGGACGAGGGCTGACTAGACGCTTGTAATTGATTAGAGTCCAGATCAGAGGGTTGGTTGAGAGTTGAAATCTATATTCTTTGGCGTTAGCGCCCCCTTTTTAAAACAGCCATGTAATATTAGGAGCTGTATATGAATTTTAACATGGACAGTAAATTGATCGTAGAGCTGATCAGGAAGTCAGGTTACCTGATCCGGAGTTCAAATAATTCTATTTCCTAATCTGTTCTGCTGTAGATTGTGTACCACACAGATCTGATTCTATAACAACTTGAAATCACTTGGATTTACTAAGCTTTAAAGAACTGTATACTAGAACAAATCATAAAGCATGTAGTATTTGATTGGTCAATGTTGAACTTTTCAACTGTTGTGTCCGAGATAATATTAACAATTACTAAACGTTCGTAATTCTCAGATTAAGTATTTATTTCCATGTCATGTCAAGTTACTTATTGCAGTAAATTATTGCAATAGGCAACCGCCTGTCAGCCACAATAACAATATTATTGCAATAAGACACTCGCTGGGACTACTCATTTCAATAGTGGTTGTAACTTTGCTACTTACCATGTATATTCGAGAGTTATCTGCGTGTATTGTACTTTTCTTGATTTACATAGTGCAAGGAATAAGACTAAAAGAGTACAGAGACTTGAGATGTTCGATCTATTCTAAGATTATACATTCTTTTACATTCCACTTTATTGAAGCTTGTTTCTCCATCTCTTGAACAAAAATGTTTTGGGCCTAAAGCTTCTATGACCGTGGCAGACACCTGGAATACTCAACTGGAATTGCGACAAGACGTTTATGCGAACATGTACAATAAACATGGAAGGTTAATTTCAATGCCTACTCGGAACAAGACCAATTTTCTCACATATGCAACCGAGGTGGAATCATTTTAAGCTACGGGTTCAGTCAATGTTGATGTTGTTGCGAAGCTTAACATCCATGAGATGAGGAAATCTGGAAGATATTCCATGATCGACGGTAAGAACACATTGACTAATCAGTGTATGTTTTGTTAAAACAGGGATACTGGTTTTATTGACGACATTCCAGGATCTCTCTGAAAAACAAATTACATCGTTTCCTGTTCACTGACAGGAAACATGAAAGTTTCTCCAAGGATTTCAGACCATAGCAGGTGCAACAGCTGCGAATTTGTACGACATAGCTCTGGGTCAAGGCGCTGCGCAAATCCATGAAGGTAAACAGTTCTACTTTTTTTTAACGGAAATTTCCGTTTTTCGACCATTGGCTATTTGATGGGACAATGTAATCTAAGCACCTCAGCTATAGCCTCGGAATATAACATAACTGTTGCGCCGGTCAATCTTTGCTCATTGAATT
>JAVTVY010017255.1:0-69418 GCA_036873755.1 Hanleya hanleyi | reverse complement strand
AATATAATCAATTGTGCATTGTATCAATCTGATACTGTGATTACAGGGTCCCAGTCAGACCCTTGGATGGCACCCAGTTCACAAGCCTCACCTTGGGGGTCCCCGGCTGTCAACAATGACCCTCCCCCAACTTACGCAGCGGCAGGTGGGTTTGACTCCTTCAATACTGGTACAACAACCACGGCAACGAAGACCACAACCAATGGGACATGAGGGATTGATGAGGCTTTTGACCTGTTAAGCTCACGCACAGATACAACTTCCGCCTCGGTGTCAAAAACATCGAATGCGTCACTGGATAGTTTTGATCCTCTTGGTGGTAAGTTCTGTTGAATTTCCAGACGATTCCTTCCACCCGCACACTGCTTGTGAAGAGATCTGTTTCTGTCAAGTAAATCCTTTATGATCTGTCCTACCTGGTTTATCAAAGTTATTCATCGATTATTAAAGTGATCGTAAACCCTCAAGTAAAGTTTCCATCAAATGAAAGAACTGTGTCGGAAAATATTTATTGTAATTTTTTACGATTTTATTACACAGAGTAAACTGCAAATAAAGCATGGTATTCTATGGTGGTCTGTAGCAATCATATTTAGGTCCAGTGACGTCACACTGCCTTAATACATATATTTCATACTGTGTATGCACTTTCCAATGCTTGATTCAAGCTTAAGGTGTGTACACTTTGAATTTCAACACAAACTCACTGTTCCAATGTGCATGTTTCACCAAAATCGGGGAGATGGTAACTCGTAATTGTCAAGTCAATTTGAATCTTGCATTTAATTTCCCAGATTTTGGTGAAACATGCACATTGCAACAGTGAGTCTGTGTTGAAACTCAAAGTATACACACCGTAAGCTTGAATCAAGCATTGGAAATTGCATACACAGTTTGAAATATATGTATTAAGGCAGTGTGATGTCACTGGACCTAAATATGATGGCAACAGACCACCATAGAATACCATGCTTTATTTGCAGTTTACTCTGTGTAATAAAATCGTAAAAAAATACAATAAATATTTTCCGACACAGTTCGCAATGGTCTTTCATTTGATAGAAACTATACGAGGGTTTACCATCACTTTAAGGCCATCTACCGAAATGGTAGGAGGGCCTTATTGGAATTGGCTCAGTCATGCTAACAGGGATGACAAATGTCAGTGTCATCACATTCTGTCCTCCATCCAAATACTATTCTACCTTTAGGAACAACAATCATCAAGCATGGAAGTCTCATGCCAACTGTATAATTTACACATGGTACACATGTAAGTCTTCTCCTGTTTAAGCATTCTCATTTCTCCAATCAACTCCCGCTGTAGTATCCAGGGTTGTGTCATAACCAATGTCTTATGTGGTTTTGTGCAGGCAATCCGACAAACAATGGTGTCGACCCCTGGAATATGAGCAGTGTAGATCAGGCCCTCGGAGCCAGGAAGAAGTCGCCACAAGAATTTTTAGGAGCCAACGCCAGTTTAGTAAATCTTGATGATCTTGTTTCAAGAACCCCACAGAAAGGTGTGTATGACTGAGGGTTAATGGTGTGCCAGGCTCCATTCCTTGGTCGTCGTCTGTTATGGTAATACAGTGGTCCTGTCAATTTGTTCTGTATTCCCCCCCCGAGTCTGTGATCAGACTGACACTAGTCTACTACTATTTGAAACTAGTACAATCTGCAACTATCCATTATAATTCTGAACTGGTTATATTTGAAACCTATTTCAATGGCTTTGATGTGACAGTTCTATCTTGAACCCGGTGTGAAATATGATTGTATTTTGGATGCATTTGTTTCCAACAAATTTGTTATTTTATGCACATGATCATATAATCAACCCTCAACAATATTACCGACCATCTGATCCAGAAATAGTTGATCTCATTATACTGTCTTCTGCTTTCTTTTATTTTTGGTGTTTGTATCGATGTAAGCTAAAAGTCTTAGTATAAACATGTAGCTACATCTGGATATCTAGCCAGTTCTTGTGAGTGAAGATATATGTACAATATAGTCGCAAACAGTGTCTGTAGATATAGATCACATCATCTCACTTCTGCCTTTGCATCCAGCACGAACACAGCGAAAAGCAAGCAAACCTTAGTAGCAGCCATGTTGATGTATATGTGATGTGCTTCACAACATAAAGCCATTCTGTTCTAAGTGAGAATGGTTGTTGTTCACTCGGTTCTGGATGTTGCATGTTTCACTGGTCTGACTGAGAGAACGGGTCTGTTTTTCTGTGATAATGTCACACCAAGGCTTTCTGACAAAGGATTTATCGAGAAACCAGACGAATTAGTGAATATCGAACGGACCTAAAACAGAACTGAACAAAAGAAAGACAGTCGTGTACAGTAATCACTTGATGAATGGTTTACGCCTATTTGCTTATTTAAAATATTTAATGTAAATCCTTATACAACTGTTCTATAACTTATATTATATATCAGTTTACAGTAAATTTTTATTCCTATAAGTGGACTCATCAAATTCAGTATATTATCGTAGATTATGTATTGATTCCAATGCCGCTGTGATTAGGGAAATTAGTCTACAGGAGTTTAAATTAGTAATATAAACTCTCTTTCTTGATCAATGCACAGGACTTACGTTAAGCATAAACTTTAAAAATTATTAATAAAACATTAGGGCCTAGGTTTTTTACAATCTGACAGATCAACTTTGAATGCAACCTGCGTATTTTAACATTACCAGGGTACCTCGCCTCAAGATTTCGCAAAATTTCAGAATGTTTATTGCATATATAATACTTGAATGCCCCTTTTGATCGAATCTAGGTCAAATTTGCACAGACAAGATAACCAGTGACATCGACTCACTTATTGCAATATTATGACCTTGTCTCCTCAATAACTGACCATCAGCTCCTCAGAGAGCTTGTTGTGAAAAGGAATCGGACCAAACGTCATTATATGACTGAAATATAGTTGAAAGTGACGTTAAATCATATTCACTCACTCAATAACTGACCAGCTCACGAGATATATCCTCTGCCTATTGAGCTTATCCTGCTTTTTCACCTCTCTACTCCTTGCATTTCATCCTAATCTTTCACCTTTGAGAGATTTGTCGTCTTTCTGAAGGAAATATTGTCACATCAATGGATGAAGATATGGCATAAGTAGTGTTGCTTCCAATTATTCTGTTCTAAGCCCAATGGGTTGAGGCAGCCTGGTTTCTCCATCCTAATCTTTCACTTTTGAGAGATTTGTCATCTTTCTGAAAGAAATATTGTCGCATCATTGGGTGAAGTTGTAGCATAAATAATGTTGTGTTTCCCATTATTCTGTTCTAAGCCCAATGGGATGTGGCCACCTGGTTTCTCCAACTCTTTTATATGCCGAGGTTCCAAACGGGGTACTGTAATAATGACAAAGCGAGTCAACCAAAAATGTTGCGATCCACTGATTAACTTGGCACAATACAGGAGGAGGGGTCTCTGAAAATATTATCGAAAAATATTAGCTTTTCGATAATATTTTTAAAGTTACCCCCTTCCTGTATATTCAGCCAAAGTATGTATGCATTTGACTTCAGTGGGCAAGAGAAAAGGGAAGGCCTTCCTCACTGCTGATCAAGGGAGGGAACCCTGGAGATCATAATGGTCAGTGATGGCTTCTGTGGGATGACATTTTAGTGGCAAATGGCAAATTAGAATATCAATTTGATCCTGTAGAATGTCCCTGGAATTGCTTCCAACAAGGAGAGTGATTGGTGGAGGGGGCATCACCGAGCAATCCAGTCTTCGCTTTGGCTGACTGCTTGTTTCAGAGGGTTGTTTGCATACTGAATGATGTCAGATAGATAATGTATATGTATTTCCAGGTGCGATAGTTTTCAGGTGGAAATTCTCATGCCTCATGCTCTTCATTTCTAGGCTCATGTCCAGGTCATCCTTCAGTACAGCATTCAATGGTAGTCTCGAAGAAATAAATGCCCTATGAATTGTAAATAATCTGGGATGATAAACCATATTTTGATTTTGTTGCAGGAACTAATCCCTTCACCGCCGCAGGCAACAATCCCTTTGAGCAGTCCAACCCACGAGTCCCTCTCAATCAGCTACAGAACACGACCAGTGCTTCCCCTAGCAGTGGATTCGCTCAGCCAGGGGGCGCCACTCTGCTTCCCACCCCTCTCATCCCTGTCAACAACACCTCTCCGCCTATGCAACCACAATCCGGCTATAACCCTTTCCTATGAGAGAGGACGCTGTAACTAAAGTGCTTATTTTAATCCTGTTGATCAAATTGTTATGTATCTACGAGATCTGTCTTGTCACCTTGTGTACTGAACTGAAGTCAGCCCAGGAGTGGGGGAGTGAGATCACTGTAACAACATGTGCCCATTACCATGGATACGGTCACCAGGGCAATGAGGAAATCAGCTCATCTGATTGGCTGCTTTTGCTTGGACAGGGATGTGTTCATGTAATCTTTACAGTACATGTACTTCCAACAGGGGCAAATTGGTGTTTAAAACTTCTCAATGCAGTGTTCGTCTGTGCAGTTTTATGAAGTACACATCATGGTGACAAGTTTTTAAGAGGAATTGGCTGTGTGGATCTTGCTCTGGCAGATGATGTATTAATACTTGACTTTGTTGTCAAATTTTTTATTTTTCAAGGACAAGTTGTGAAAGAAACAATTTTGTAAATTGAAGAATGATGAAATGTTTCCTGTGTGTAGAACAAACACAGGGTGGGCGGAAAGGGAGTTCCTGTGTATTCACTGGAAGAATTCATTTTATTCAGACTAACTCTTTATGACACACACAACCAAATATATACATATATAAATATATTATATATAAACTTATCATATAGGATGAATTTTAACAACTGGACTATAGCTAACTCGGAATATTCTATTGTTGAAAAGTTTGTCACAGATTTGTACAGCGGATTATTGTACCAATTGTATCGGGACAGAGCTATGGACCCTAGATAACCAAAAAAATAGTTCCCTGCGCCACGCATTCTGTGTTCATTCCCCGTCATCTTGCAGGTCATGTGCTGAACATGTGGATGCAATATTGCCTTTGTGATTCTGTGTGCGGGCCTACAGAAATCATTGTTTCAACACCTGTATTCACTCCAAGCTACAATGCAGATTTGCACGTGTCCTTCCCCTGTAGCTGTATACATACCTAATATATATGTATATCTACTATAGTCTTGTATAAATAGATAAGCCATAGTCAGTACAAGTATTGTATATACATGATTCATGCCAATAAATGTATCTGTGGCTCAATCTCAAACTGAATCGGCTTCAAATTTTTTAGACTTGTGCAAATGGCGATAATCTTGGCCAAAAATTCAGCTCGGGTGTTGTGTACATGTATGTATTGAGGTAGATACTACTTGTAAGGAATTATTCTCTAGGTCTTTGTGCCACTGGAACTTGGCCCTGATCTATAGCCCAGTTCGGAAACACTTTATCTCCCTTGCTCCACTAGGGACGTGTTAGTGCAGAGAACTTCCAGTAAGTACCAAAAGCCCTCACAGGTAATTTCGAAAATTAAATATTCTATTTTTCTAGAAAATTATCTTTCTAATGTACATGCACACATGATATATCGACCCATATAGAAAATATAAACAGAATAGTCCCTCAAACAAATATTCTGAAATATTTCATCAATATATTCAAAATAATTGTGTGTGCCTATGGTAAAAGTGAAACCGAGACGACTACTTATCGGAGGTAGTTTTCCATACCTCTAAACTTAAAGAGCTGCAGTTATTCAAGGGAAATCAGACACTTTCCAGAAAGGGCTACGTATACACATTGCTGTCCCCAGACTGGACTATTTTATGAATTGTGCTTACATGAAGTATGAACCTGTATGGTTTATTAATCCTGGATGTTTCTATTCCTGCCCTGTCAGATTACTTTATCTCGTGTAAAGTGACGAAAAGATATTAGTCTAGACTACGATAAATGTCATTTCATAACCACTGCATTCTACATGTACACGCAATAGGCAGCTGATTTCATTCTGACCCAATGACTGACCAGTATGTTTGCCTCGTACATCCGACTATGCCTGAATCCATACAGTGTCACAAGTATTTGAATGGAATGGGAGACCAGATCAGTGTTTCAGATATGCACGCATTTCATGACGATTTGCAGATAATGGTGTTTTGATAACACAAAGCGCATTAGTGAGGTTTTATCATCTTCGTTACACCAGACTAATTTCTATGTTCCCACTTCAAACTTGCCTTAGTTGGACGGGCTGCCATTATTGTCTAAAATCAGAAATGTCAATTTCAACTTGCGAACCAATCAAACACAGCACACGCCTCCTCTATAGGCTGACACAATGCCAGCCAATCGCGGACGCCATCTCAGAGCACGTTTCGGGAAGATAATGCGCAGTGCATATTCACAAGGCTGTACACTACAGGCTGCGTTTGAACAATAATGGCAGCCCATGTGACATTGACAAGTTGAGAGCGTGAACGTATAAATTGGCTTGGTGGACGAAGATGGGTTTTACAAGATCTAGTTCATGCAAAGCGAGATGTGACATATCGGCAAACACTGGAACAATAATGGTCGACCACTTGCCCACTATTGGAAATCCCATAAATTCACATCACTTCGTCTTACATGACCGATAAACTGGTCTTTTAGTCTTCACATTCAGGCAAGCCGTACTGTGGGCTGCCTGGAGTCCGGCAAGCATTGTAAACCATCAACCATCTTTAGCAGTGTTCTCCATTTCATTTGTCTGACCTAGGACCAAACCGGTGTCAATTTCATTGGTGGCTCTATTTTGGAAATCCTGGAAACTGTTCGAATAACTAAATTTTTTTGATCATATCAGTACATGCACTGTCTTATACATGTACAGGGGAATTCAGAATGTTCATCATCTATGTTCATTCCCAAGTCAGGGCTGCTATCATCGCACATTGTTCAGATCACAATCCTCTATATGATTATCAATTGTTTTACATTATTCGCTTGACCTATATCCACCATAACAATGGACTAGGCTGATGGTGAATTGTAATGCTCTCTGACATGAATCATTTTCAGGCAAAATAATGCTCAGGGCCTAATAACAATTACTGAGCAGACAGTAGGGTAAAACAACAGAAGTCCAGAATAGTAAAGTCAATAAATTATTATTCTCTATTTTACATATACATGACAATATATAAACATTGTGAAAAGTACAAACTCTTATCAATATCTTTGGTTCAATGTAAATTAATTTAACATGGATATAAACCATACGACATGACTGGAATACATTTATGTAGCACACCATATTTGGAAAATATTGGCAAAGAATTTTCAATACATGTAGACAGATATTACCATCTGACATTTCATCAAAATGGCAGATGGTAAAATAAACGGGAGAATTTTCCAATATGATTATTTGATGGAATCTAACATTTATGAAAATTGAATTGTATGATACATATATTAAAATCATCTCTTCTCCAGTTCTCCAGTGACCAACTTGGTTTGCCCAAATTTTATGCCTGGACTGCAAATGTTTGTTCATCCAAGTTTGGAGACAAATCGAGCCCAAATTTCATGTCTGGACTGCAAATGTTTATTCATCCAAGATCGGAGACAATTGAGCCCAAATTTCTTGTCTGGACTGCAAATGTTGTTTATTCATCCAAGATCGGAGACAATTTGAGTTCAACAGATAAAATGGAAAGTTATTGTCTGAACAATATCAATATATAGCAAATATACCAGTATTGTTAGAATTAACAAAAGATTTGCCACCAGACTTTCATATGTTTTATAAATAATCCACCTGCATTTTTGCTGTCATGTGCTTTCCGAACATATAGCTATCAGTTACCATACGTACCACAGAAAATAAGGAATTGGAACTATAATTATACCAAAATATAGACTATTGAACAGATGAGTTCTGATAACCTCGGTCTTGGATACTGCCATTTTGAAATTGACTGTTGTCACTTTGCCAGAAGCATGGGATGAGAGACCGTGAAAATGAGCCACACTAGATAACATTTTTATTCATGACTGCTTTAAAAACTGCAAAAATAGAAGTTGTGTATGAAATCCATAAAAATTTATGAAATATTGCACTCATTTGCTGTAGGACTGAGCTGTTCTCCTGTAACATAGTACCATCGAAACAGCAGATGATATTCACTGATGCGCTTGGTTTACCTCAGCCTTCTTAATTTCAAACAAGCTGGAATACCCCGATTGTAAACATTTGCAATCTGTAGATTCATTTAATTCACAATATAGGAAAATGGCACAGCGCATATATGATCAGAAAAAAATTTCACAGGTTTCTGCCACAAGTCTTCAAGTGGATTTACAGATATCCAACCAACAACCAATAATGGGTCTGCGGATCTTAATACACGTGGTTCCCAACAGTCAGTCCCACCAAAACCAAGTAAAACTGAACCAATATGACTGCTATTTACGTAACACTGATCATATGTGAACTGGTTGTACATCATCTGGTTAATACTGAAACATACACCTCTTTTCTTATTTGAACAATTCACTTGATCATCCAATAATTGTCTAAATGTTTTTACCAGGATTAACCATCTTGATTAGGAGTTGAACTCCAATCTTGGCAGGTGATCTTAGCACATCTATCTTCCCTTATACCATCACAGATTGTGACCGTCTTGGTTTCTACTTTTGTTCTCCCTGTCCAGGCCACTGTACTGTTCTGTGCATCTCGATTGTCAAATGAACATCATCTTAAGGGGATTGGCCGAAACTTATACCTTTGGTGTTCAGCTAAAAACTTGCTCGACAGGTGTTCTTAGCATTTCAACCTGTGTTTCTTTTCTATCCCAGATGACCAATCTGATATGATGTGATCACAGAGCACTATCACTGTACATATTCACCAGCACACCTGCCAATCATACATGGCACACCTATGAGTCAGACTGAACTTTTGTGAACACATCATTGCCCATGCACCCACTCCTCAAACATGGCACGTCCGCAAACTGGACTTGCACACCTGTGATTCGAGTCTTTACTCCTGTAAATGTTTCCGATATTTCCTGTAATGTCCAAAGATGTCAGTAATAGAAAATATTCCAAAATATTGCAAACACAGTACATCCCATATAGACTGCCAGAGCTATCCACCACATATACTGTTCATGGAGTCTCTGTTCAAAGTTTTTAAGCACAACCAGTCCGATGGTGAGGCCCGCCATTGCCCCCATCAAGTGGGCCGTGTAGCCAATGGGCGGAGTATTGTCCTCGCTTGAATACCTATCCCAGATTGCAAAACCCACATCTGCACTCGCTGAAATAATGTAAGATGGTTCATTGTTACTTCATGTATCGCATATAGAAGCACATTCAGAAATTCTGTATGTCCAGTCTAAATATGGACATGTAAATATTCTCGAGAACTATATTGTTTAGTAAATCATCAAGCTGAAGAGATCTGTGATCTCCCTAAATAATACCTGCCCACCTGCCTGAGACAACCTAAAATTAACATGGGCAAGTCTTCTTTCCCAATTCACCTGTCTGTGGGCAACCTCATTATTCATGTTATTTGATCTCATCACCATATTGCCAACACATGTTTTTAGGGACAAGTTACAACCATTATAGACAAGTAAGTTTTAATAAACCACTTCTCCAAGGAGCAAGCTAAAAATCTTAATAATTTTGACCCCTGTTATAAACTCGAGCTCCTCCATGTAAACACAATTCAATGCATGAGCCTTCGACCCTCTTGCCAGGGACTTTCTCAAGTGAACATAAAATAATTTGAAATTGATTATATACAAAACTTAAGCATATTGACTACTTTTAAAAGTCCAATTTGTTTCGACTTTTGTATATTGTCTGTTTCAAATTATTTTCTGATCACTAAGACCTCGGAAAGATGATCAAAATCTAGTGCATTGAATCGCATTTACAGGAAGGTCTGAGTTTGTAGTATTACGGAGAATTCGAGATACGAGTCTAACACAGTATATTATATATGGTACTTTAATAGTAGTTCACAACGATCAAACAGATATATCAAGTGAAAACTGTCAGTAGAAGGCAATCACAAGTATAAGTAAACAATACACTCACCAACAATAAAAACAGCTGCCAATTTTAATATACCTAGTTCCATTTCGGCAAAATTCTGAAATGAGTAATACAAAACTTTTACCAAGAATTTGCATCAATAATATAAAATACTCCACAAAAGCATTAGAAATATGCTTCAGAAGGTTGAGAAAGAGCTTCTCGTCTCTCTGAGCAATACAGGGGCCGCGGAACGGGGGGAGCAGTGGGGCTACAGCCCCCCCACTTTTTGAGACTGCAATGTTATAAGTCCTATCTTAGATAGCACCAGTCCAGCATTTAACATGGCCGATATAGAGTTCAGCCCCCCCACTTTCAAACGTGCTCCGAGGCGCCTGCAATACACAATTGGAAATGGATAACAAACCTCCAGAAAAAGTTTGTCATGTAAGGATCTTCAAACCAGGAATACCGTGTGCAATACAGCTTGTCGGGTAGCTTTTCCAGGTTTAACAAGGTTCCCTACATGTGGTAATCTATTGTGTTTCCTAAGTTACATAACGAATAGTCTAACCTCCATGTGTGAAAGTATGGTTTGCAGAAACTCAATGATGTATTTATGCCATATGTTTTCCAACTATAGGTGAAAATCTTTATATTCATAAGGCAACTCCATTTGTAAAGTTTACATTATTATAAAGAGAATCTGTAAAACTCACAAGTAATATATTAGCTAGATGAGCGGCCAGTAAGGCATAGACACCTCCTGATGCACCGACCAGCAAGGCCTCCATATCAAACACTGATGTGCCTAGAGAACCTGAAAAAATATAGAATACACAGAATAAACATGTCTGTTATGCTGCATGGAATGCATGAAAGTAACAACTTCACAGTGACTGATCAGTAATCCCTCTATTAAATCCATCTAATTTTTTTTTCAATTTTAGGTTTTTGTCATCAATGATTCCATTAATTATGATCACCCACACCTCATCGCAACTCCAATAAAGCATTAATGATCATATATGTTTTTGTATGCCATCATGTGTATGTGGAAACCACACAAAACTATTTGCTGAACCAGACATTACTAGGCCCCAACTTTTATCTGTTGGAGAACCAGATCAAACACGTCTACCCTATTTCTTCTAATTATTCAAACAGCAAAAGTTAACTTCAGGAATCTACAGAGAGAAATTCTGCTAACGTTCTACAAATTTCTGTCTTTTCAATTCTTGGGACAAATAACATATCCTTGCCACAGTATTCAGCATCAGTTGAATTAAAGATGTTTTTTCTGCTTCTAAGTGTAAAAGTCCTCATAATGTCAATGTATATAGATCTATTTTTTATTTACCTGCTAGCACCCCAGCCAGGATAGTGTCTACTCATACTGAGCCCTGAACACAGATATAATCCCTGCTAGCACCCCAGCCAGGTAGATAGTGTCCACTCTTACTGAGCCATGTGTATAGATATATTTACCTGCTAGTACACCAGCCAGGTAGATAGTGTCCACTCTTACTGAGCCATGTATATAGATATATTTACCTGCTAGTACACCAGCCAGGTAGATAGTGCCTAGTCTTACTTTGCCATGTATATAGATATATTTACCTGCTAGTACACCAGCCAGGTAGATAGTGTCCACTCTTACTGAGCCATGTGTATAGATATATTTACCTGCTAGTACACCAGCCAGGTAGATAGTGTCCACTCTTACTGAGCCATGTATATAGATATATTTACCTGCTAGTACACCAGCCAGGTAGATAGTGCCTAGTCTTACTGAGCCATGTATATAGATATATTTACCTGCTAGTACACCAGCCAGGTAGATAGTGCCTACTCTTACTGAACCATGTATATAGATATATTTACCTGCTAGTACACCAGCTAGGTAGATAGTGCCTACTCTTACTGAACCATGTATATAGATATATTTACCTGCTAGTACACCAGCCAGGTAGATAGTGCCGACTCTTACTGAACCATGTATATAGATATATTTACCTGCTAGTACACCAGCCAGGTAGATAGTATCCACTCTTACTGAGCCATGTATATAGATATATTTACCTGCTAGTACACCAGCCAGGTAGATAGTGCCTACTCTTACTGAACCACGTACATAGATATATTTACCTGCTAGTACACCAGCCAGGTAGATAGTGCCTAGTCTTACTGAGCCATGTATATAGATATATTTACCTGCTAGTACACCAGCCAGGTAGATAGTGCCTACTCTTACTGAACCATGTATCATCTCCAATGGTATACCCACTAAAATCTGAACCAGCAGATTGAAAAATAGATGGACCCACCTGTCAAGATAGAAGCCACAATATATACATAGAAATATATATTATATATCCTTTTACTGAACACCTTTGTATAGGTGTGCCTTACAGAAGCCTCGTGGAAGCCTTATTTTGACATGTTACAATTGCACATGCTAGGATGCATGCAACAATGACAATTTCAAGTTGCCTTCCCACAAATACAAACAAAATGCACCCTAATTCAAATATGATTAAATTGTGGTTTCCCATCTGTCTTGTTTTTCATCAACATTTATGGGAATCCAGACAGATTCTTGTCATTCTGCACAGCCAGAATCTATGGCAATCCCAGCTTATTATTCTACATTTACTCAAATTACAGGTTGATTGGTTGTTTGAATTTTAACGTCGCACCTAACCTTATTGGTCACACGGCGACGATAACCCGAACAAACATAACCCAGCAAAACCCTAACCTTAACAAAAACCCAACCAAAACTACCAAAAAAATTTAATTTCGAATTTTGAAAATTAGGCTCTACAGACACTGATCACAATGGATCGTCAGAGAGCCTAATGTGTTTGTTACTTTAATGTACCGACCTGTCAAATTACAGGAATCCAATTTTGCATTGATCTGGTCATTTCTATTTGCAGGCATTTTACAGAAGTGAGATTTCAGGATGCCTGTGAAAAAGAAGACCTGATATCTCTATTTGTTTACATGTATATTGTTGCCCATTTATTAAGCTTGTAAAATTGCATTGCTATTTATTTTGCTGATATATGATTTGTACTTTTAACCAATAAATAATTTTGTATTTTCTCAACCACCATAAACAGTTAATTTAATAGAGCTAATTATCAACTCACCCAGCATGGATAAGAATATAAAAGAGGAATCGCCAGACTTCAATCCTACGATCAGGGCGATATATAAACAGACTTTCCATAGGTACTGGGCCATTAGCTGTTAGCTCTCCACTTTCTATACAATAATATATAAAACAGCCCACCTGAAAAATATAATCAAGCAATCAGTGGACAAATGTTCAAACAGAGCCTGCTCATTTACATCAGCATTGGAAGCACCAGTTCCAGAATATTGCATTTCGAAAATGAGATGATGATGGTATGGGCATCACCAGGAAGTCTTGACAACAGGTTTCATACACCTTGAAATTTCCAATTTTAGTTAATCGTTCCTGTTTTCAAGGCATATTAATACTTCTAGTGTCAATGAAGCTATCCACAGATCAACTGTCTAAATTGTATTTACTTGAACATGAGTGTGAATGTCCTGTCAACAATAAGCAAACATACATTGTCTTTCAAATAGACTAGGAATTTTTTTATTTATTTTTTATTATTATTATTTTTTTTATGTTTAAAGGATACATCGCTGTGATGGGGTTAATTTTGCCATCCAAATGGCAAAGGAGAGTACAACTTTGAGCTATAACTTTACAATTGAATTGAAAACAATGGACAGGAATTCCCGTTTTCAGAGTCTTTTCAGGGTCTTTAGCACAAATGTCTATTTTTCAAGGCTTTTCAATGCCTTGAATTCTAAATTGTCATTTTCATGGCAGTGTATGACCCCTATGAGACGACCCTTGTAGCCTATGCTTTCTTATTAGAGAATCCAATACTGTGCTGACTAACATGGGAATATAAATACGGTTGGGTGCTGAGAGGGAGTCATTCGCTCCCAATCAACCCCAACACCCACCACTTAATGACACCCTTGGATATTATCATAGATAAGGTCAATCAATCATCTAGGGTGCTACTATTTATTGCTGTTGCTGGTGTAGTAAGGTCTGGTGTGACAGACCCGACTCTAAGCCTTGCAAGTTTGATTCATAGAATCTGTTAACAAAGTGCTATCCCCCCCCCCTCCCTACCCCCCAAAAAAATAATCCTATATTGCAGTAAAACTTGACAGGCCATTTGTGACCATACACACGCTTAAAACTGAAGTGTTTTAACTTACTCGTAAAGTGTTGAAATAATCCTCTAAGTGTGTCCACAAGAACTGTTCTTTAAGTGTTATCCCTGTGGACACACTTAAAGGGTTATTTCAACACTTTACAAGTAAGTTTCAACACTTTAATTTTAAGCATGCAGATTCTGACTAGTACTAGGAGTACAAATTCTATGTGGAAAGATCGAGCAATTCCACAAATTCATGTAATAATGATACAGATTCTGGGGGTTTCCATGTACATTTGGCTGGCTCCATGATGCAAGTTCATCCTTGGAATACTTTTGTTTCTTTATTCCATTTAAAGAATCAAATTCTGATAGAGGTGAAATCTGAAGCTATTTGCAACCCGAAGAACCAAGAAGATTTTTGAGAGTGTACGAGTTTGAAAGAATACTGGTTCTGTTGTCATAATGACTGCTATTCGTGATTGCTATATAGCTGAAATATTGCTAAAACCGACGTTAAACCTTAATTCTCTCTCTCCGCTATTCGTGAGCTTATTAACAGAAATGAAGACTTGATTTTCTGTGGTTTTTATTACCCCTCGGCCAAAATTTGGCCGAAGGGTATTGTCGTCGTCATGTACGTCTGTCCGTCCGTCACACCTTTCTCGTTATCAAGATATCTTCAGAACGACTTACCCTAGGCACACCAAACTTGCAGTGCACATCCGTATGCGCGTGACGCAGAACCCTATTGAATCTGGACCTGATTGGTTGGAAACTTTGGCGGCCATATTTAATTAATGCGAAATCATTAATCTTGTGTATCTTAGGTACCATTTCACTGTTCCGTGTGTGAACTTGGTACAGATCATCGATGCATCAAGAAACTTCAAAGGAATGACCAAACCAGTTTCCCTGATTCGGTGGAAACCTTGGCGGCCATCTTTAATTTATGCAAAATCTTTAATGATATATATCTTTGATACCATTCAAGTGTTCTATACGAGCATCGATGTATCAAGAGACCTGCAATGTATAACCACATCAGTTCCTCTGAGTGGCAGGAAGGATGGGCGGCCATCTTTAATTTATGCGAAATCATTAATGATCTCTATCTCTGATACCGTTCGAGTGCTCGATGTAAAATTTGGCATATATCATCGATGCATCAATAGACTTACGATAAATGGCAGTTCTGGTGTTTCTGATTGGGCGGAAACCTTGGTGGCCATCTTTAATTTATGCAAAATCTTTGATGATGTATATCTTTGATACCATTTCAGTGTTCTATATGAAACTTGGTATACAGCATCCATGTATCAAGACACTTGCAATGAATAACCACATCAGTTTCTCTGAGGGGTGGGAAGGATGGGCGGCCATCTTTAATTTATGCGAAATCATTAATGATCTCTATCTCTGATAATTTTCAAATGCTCTATGACAAAATTTGGTATACATCATCGATGCATCAACAGACTTATGTAATGAATACCGACTTCTCTGATTGACATAAACCTTAGAGGCCATTTCTAATGGCAAATTTTTTCATAATCTGTATATTTGTCACTTGACTGCTTGGTGTTCCTGAAGTCTTGCTTCAAATTGAATACATTATGAATGGCTGGTGCCCAGAGCCGAGGGGTTTTCAGATGCGCAGCTTCGTATTTAAAACATCAAGGTCTATAATCCCATTTGAGAAAACCTAATTCTCAAGTTCTTCTAATTCACTCATTGCTAAAAGTCAAAATGTTTGGCAGCAGTTGATTATTTATGTAACTTTGGAACAAACTGCCAAAGCTTGAAAAAATATTTCTCCTTAATCTCTGCCTATATAACAATTGAGTGTATGGGTTTGATAGAGAACATGTCATGAGGACTGTTATTTGAGAGCATATTAACAGAAACGAATACCTGATTTTCTGTGGTTTTTGTTTTAAACATCAAGGTCTATAACCCCATTTGAGAAAACCTAATTCTGATGTTTTTCTAATTCAAATATCGCTAAAAGTCAAAATGTTTGGCGGCAGCTGACTATTTATGTAACTTTGGAACAAACTGCCAAAGCTTAAAAAAATATTTCTCCTTAATCTCTGCCTATATAACAATTGAAAAGTAAACTTAAATTATGTCTTTCATGTTATGGGAAAAGTCAACAACAAACTGCAAGTGTTCTCGTCTTAGGACTTCCCCCACCACGGAAGTCAGGTTATTCTTTGAGCAGCCGATATAATGCGAGGTCGCTAACATCGCGCTCCCACACACCTTGCCAAGGAAGAATAAATATATCAGCCTGTACAAGAGCTTTGGATTTATGTGCTAACTGCTCTAAGATGTTGAGAGAATAAATCCTAGGTGTGTGTAGAGATCAACATATTCAGACCTTGCACCATAAAACCAAACACTTCGCAAAAATAAAAAGACCACTGCATAAAAAAAAGCTGACACTGGGCCGAATAAAAATGATCTCTTTTTTTTTTTTTTTGTCAGATTCATGAATGAAAATTACTCATGTTATGGTTTCAAAGAAGATGCAGGAAAACTTAGAGATGGAATGAAAATGGCACCATGTCTCCGAGAATTTGTCACGCTATTAAGATAAATGTACTGGAAAGACACCATGTCCGTTTAGCTGAATGTATCAACTATAGTTTTAGATGCATCTCAAGAAATCAATCTTACAACATATATTACTTACCCTCTTAAATAATTAAGATTTGGAATTCATAACCAATTTATTCTAATTGAAAATCAATCTATTAGATTGAACATTCCAGTTTATTAGGATTTATTAGTTTGAATTTTCAGTGTACAATAGATTCATTTGGTTATTTTCAATCTAATAGATTGAATTGACATCTTATTCTGTGAAGATTAGATGTCCCTAATTCCAATCTTCTCAGAACTTTTTCTATTAGATTAGATTGAAAATAACAATGAATCTAATGTAGACTCATTAGATTCATTGTGTTATTTTCAATATAATAGATTGGGAATAATTCCAATGCCACCAAAAAATTTTAATGAGAAGATTGGCATTAGGGACAACATCTAATCTTTACAGATTAAAATGTCAATCTTTCAGTTTGATTGAAATTATATTTAATCTATTAGATTGAAAAACAGAATGAATCTAATGTAAACTGAAGAATCAATCTAATAGCTCCTAAGAAACTGGAATTTTCAATCATAATAGATTGATTTTCAATCGTAATAGATTGATCAGTAAATCCAATCTAATTATTT
The DNA here is from genome assembly GCA_036873755.1 of Hanleya hanleyi. Classification (NCBI taxonomy): domain Eukaryota; kingdom Metazoa; phylum Mollusca; class Polyplacophora; order Lepidopleurida; family Hanleyidae; genus Hanleya; species Hanleya hanleyi. The sequence goes on along the minus strand of JAVTVY010017255.1, from coordinate 51,891 downwards.
AAAAGAGCAGACACCTCAAAATAGGATAAAAATCAACAAAAGACACAACAGAACCATTTATGCTTATACTGGCGGTTCGATAGTGTGAGAGCTAGGACTGACCAAAACATTGGCATTATAGATTCAATGGTTGGTGGGTGCAAAGTGCTCCGAGGTTGAAAATTATGCTTATGGAATCACCCAAAATTCACACTTAGTCACTTTCAACAAAGAGGGAACTTGCAAATGGCTAATTAATAAATGATCCTCCAATAATATTTCCCACCCCCATCTGATTTCCCACTCCCACTCCCTCTTGAACATAGGGCTGGAAAGACTCAGTTTGTCTGTTATTCCACAATATTTTCTAAGAAAGCATGGTGTCCCCCTCTTTTTAATCATATACATGTATGCAAGTAACTGTGTTCAGTATTTTTTAGCAAAATGGGGAAATTTTGTCCCAGGCTTTTAATTTAAGAGCATCAAGCAAGAACAAAGTTAAAAGTCTCTAAGTTTTCAGTGTTATGGCTTGTAAGTGATACACATACATTTGGTTGCCACATTTTAAACGAGAATGGTGACCCCCATTTAGTTTCCTTCATCATCTTCTATTAACCTGATGAATACTGAAATTTTAAAAATAATTCAACCTCTACTGCCTTAACGAGACAGGTGGGTGAGAGTTCATAGATATAACAATAACATACCTCCACCATGGATATAACGGGTATAAAGATGGGAGGTGGCCAACAGGTGTACCGATCAGCGTAATACTGTCTCTCAGCGTCATCTGTCAGGTACTCCTTGGCTATTCGCCTCACCATTTTCTGGAAGAGCGTCTGTCGTCCGGTGACACTGATTTGAACGTAATCATCTCTCCAACCCTGTTCCTCTCGCTGCTGAACTGCCTGCTTAAAACTCTGGTTTCGTTTGCCACTCATCTGGGGAGAACAGGTAGGACAATATCTGTGTTAACCCTTTGGCTTCCAACAAAACATTTCCATAGAATGCAACGTATAAAAATTCAATAACATAACTGTTAACATGCAGGAAAAAGACATTTCTTTCAGTTCCGTGTAAATTACGTGAAAATGGTCAACAAAAAGACTACCATCCAAATATTAGTTTCACGAGCTGACCAGTAAGTGGTTAATGGGCAGTGACCAGTAAGTGGTTAATGGGCAGTGACCAGAAGACCCCAGTTTGGGAGAGTGTTTGTGGAGCTTGGCTAAGCCAACCCTAGTGTTTAGTATAGTGTTAGACAAGCAAACAGAGGCAGTTTGTACGAGGATTTAAGGAAATACATTACATCAATATTTTCGTTTGTAGCTGTAAATCTTCTCTCCAACCTGATCCACAGTATGAAACAATAGGGAATATTAAAACTGTATACTCAAAATATTTATCATGTTCATCTTATATTCATATAGATGTATGAATTTTGTCCACATAAAAAGATCCATAAATGAGGGAAATTCTCCTATCTTGTCCAGTTAAATCCACCCACATGACCTTGTAGAGAGATAAATCTGGATTCGGCAAATATTAATACATCTTACAAAGGAATGGCATATTGGAGTGCCATATTTATAGCCTGTATCTCTGTATAGTTTAGCATATATCAAAAGTCTTGCTTATACTATTTTCTCCAGACATTGACTTATCAGTTGATGGTGTATATACCCTTGGAGGAGAATGTATCAAATTGTTACATTTTTGATAATGAATGTATCTTCTAGAGTGAAACTGTAACATTGTTATCTTCTGGCTAATAAAGTTATCCTCTAGGGCTGAACTCTAACAATGTTATATTATTTACGATAAAAGTATCCTCTGGGGTGAAATTGTAAAAATGTTACATACTTTATAGTAAATGTGAGGTGAAACTATGTGTAACAATTATTAACTTGTATATCTTCTTGGGTGAAACTGTAACACATTTATATTTTTTATAATAAAATGTATCTACTAATGGAGTCCAAAACATTGCTATACACCCAGTCCACAAACTGAGAGAATATGTTTTGTCCAATTGGTTATTACCCCTTGGCCAAATTTGACCTTGAGGTACTGTCATCACCATGTTAAATTTATTTTACTATCTCTCTCTCTCGTCATCAAGTACATCCATCTGTTTTCTCATTAACACCATATATGCTCAGGAACATCAAATGAGGTGCCTATGAAAAGATGCCTATTGAACACCTTTAAGATTGACCCATTTTTTCTGGGTCAACAGGTCAAAGTTGGCCCATTTGTCATTAACTGATTTTTTACCTCCATATCTCAAGAATTGATAAGGCCAAGGCATACTGAACTTTGACATAGACATAAATCTGGTCCTGGCCTAGTGCTAAACTTCACTTTGCTCTATTGCAATATGTACACACATGCATGCATCCATCTGTTGTTGTTGTTGTTGTTTTTTTTTGTTTTTTTTTTCTCTCTCTCATTATCTCAAGAATGACCTGACTTAAAAGCCTTAAACTGGGATCACACATACATGTGGTTGTGAAACAGAATCCTGTTGTTCCTTACGAAAGACCATATTAAATACACACAAGGTCATGGGGTTCTCATTATTTATATGGTTGATGTTGAAAGTTATAATGCACAGTGAGGCAAAGTTCATTGACATATAAAATGACAATGCAAAAATAAATGTGAACAGGGAACAATAAGTTTAGATCGCTATATCAGCCAGTACTTACGCACTCTGTACCTAATACTTAGTACTTCCGTATACTCATTACTAATAAATGATAAATCCATATTTTGTAAACATACTCTCCACTCTCCATATCTACAATATGCCATTCTATAAGTATGCTCCACTACATCATAGATTCTGTGTACAAAAATTCATTGAGGGAGGAGGTATAGCAAATACCCCGACACCCAAACAAACACCCACATTAAAAAACAACATGATGGCTCAAACACGAGATTAATTACACCGGTCCCATTGATAGAGATGAGCTTCTTTCTTACATCAATTGTACCATATTTATTTGCAATTTAACATGTTTACCAATAGCTAGAATTACAATTGCAGAGTTTGCCATTAATTTGAACTAAAATTGGCTTATTATATATATAATCTGTGTCCACTTGATGTAGCCAGAATTGACCAGTACTAATATTGCACTAGTTTACAGATTGTAAGTGCAGCAATTTATTTTTCTGCTTCTGTGAAATATACAATACAGAATCTCTAGGATGTTATTGTACATGCTTAAAACTTTGTTAGATTTAGCATCTAGAGTGGTGGAGGAGGAAAAGCATTTAGAAAGTGTTGTATTTATAACATATGTATTAAATGCAGCATTTTAAGCTCTTGCATCCAACACTTAAAAGTGGTGAATACAACACTTTCTAAATGCTTTCCCTACTCCACCACTCTAGATGCTAAATCTAACATTACCGTTTTAAGCGTGTATAGGAACCAAGAACGATCTACTGCCCAAAAAGTTCAGAGGGCGAAAATTCCAGACGTTGCAAAAACTAGATGGCTGCCAATAATCTAGCTATCTTGTGTTTACTTACTATACACAGAGGAGGCCACAGGCTAATTGTCTGCACTTGTTACCGAACTATACAAACCAACACTTAACCTTTTATGAAAAACTGATATTAAAACAGTTCTGCATGGAATTTTCCTCACTCAACAAGTCCAAAGTATTATGGTATTGTAATGTAAAGCCATAAGGTACTCTCATCAATTATCAGAAATATTTCAAGAAATACAAGATTTCCTAATTGTGATATTAAGACTGATGGGTTACGTTCATTCCTAACATCAAATATAAAAGTGTATTCCTGTACCTTGAAATAATTTCATATATGGAAGACATGATGTTTGTTGGGTATAACCACACCTTTTCCTAGAAATGTTGGTATGGTAGATTCATGAAAGGAACATCAGATTGTGAAGCAATGAGTGGTATGGCCACGAGGGACCACAATAACATGAAGAGCCCGAGAGTTTGAACTAGCGGCAGTGCAGAAAGATTTTTGGAAAATGACAACAAACTGGTCATGCTCTTTGAGTGTGTGGAAAGTATTTTGGTCAAGAAGTCTGATTTAAATCATGTCTTTTTCATATTGTCTTTTCATCAAAATTGTTTTGTTTTTTTTTGGTGACAGAAAGTGGTGTGGCTGCATGTGGCCATACTGTAGCCTGCTGGTTATGATAGTCTAGATCAAGAAATGTCACAGGATAAAGCTATGATTTTTGCATAAAACTTCCAAAATATTACTTCTTTTTTATACTGTCAACAGAACATTTGGGTAGGGTTTTATCATGGCAATATTATAACATTTTGGGTAATGTTCTGGATAGGTGTACGGTCACACCCAACAAACACCCAAAACAAGGATGGTCCTACCTGAAATATGGTCAAATCTTCACATTAAACTATATTGACAGCACAACAAATGAATGCAAAATGTAAAACAAAACAAAAAATTAAATGTGTTCTAATGTGGATAAATAATTTGAAGTATTAATTCCCAGTAAAAACAAATTATTTAACAAATTAAACTTGACATCTTACCCATTTTTGCGCTGAATACACCATCAAATGGAAAGTATATAAGCACTCTTGGGATAATCGCCAGAATATCCATCCTAAAGTCTAGTAGATCATATGCCTGTGCTAATTATTCCTCTTCAAAAGAGTACTCAAATATTTCCATGCTTTACTGTCAACTTTGCAACCTCCAATTAGACAATATATGAGAACAGTGTTCAAGAATATCACCCTGCAACATGAAGCAGTGTTTTCCATGCGACGCCTTATAAAGCCATTTTAAGATGAATTCGGGATAACAGTTGGAATCCCTTGTCCCTATCCTCAGTATGTCATCCAGGGTTCCACGTTAAATATTCAATCGCTTTACCATGTGACAAGTAGAGTCACCATACACAGCAGCGCACATTCCGATTAAATATTCACCATTCCCAGGCTGGTTGCCTGCCTCGGCCCAGTTTTCAGAAATAAAACACCCTTTATTTCTGCTGATTAATTATTCACATAAATCAAAGAGTACTGGTTGATGGAGTAAACAAGGCAGGACCATTTCAGCTTCCGTCATGGCATATTTAATGTTCCTATGGTAGGCCTACATATGAATAGATTTTCAGACAACTCCATCGAGAAGCACAGACAGCTTCAATATTATAGTGATACAACTAACAAGACTTGGACAATGGTATACAATTTAAATCTTCAGTTTACCTATGACTACAATGCAATAGAAATATATATTCAACAAATCATCCTATATGTTTGGAATAGTGAAATTAAATCATCATTAGTCACTAAAACAATCAACATATATCAGATATTTCCAAGGTCAATTTTTAATTAAATGCACTTCGTTTCAGATGCAAAGATGGTCTGTTTCACCTCAGTGATCATCTGGTGTAGTGATAATGTGAGAATTTCAAAATTTAACCTCGACAGCCCATCACACCCCCCCCCCCCCCCCCAACACACACACACCTCCACTGTGTAAATACTACTTCCCAAATGCCCATTTGGGCTAGGGATTAAACAAGGGAATCTGAATCCCACAAAGATGCATGAAGGTTCTACTATTCCATAAAAAGTTTGAACAACAACGTAGGTTAATATTTTGATATTCTTTCCTGCTGAATAAAAGAGCAAATAATTATAACGTAATGATCTGGACATTTTTGGCGATTCGAATGAGTTCAGCAGTCGATGCCTCTGTTATACAATCTCGTACATTTCATCCCCAGCACTTGTTTTGAATAAGCATGTCAGTATTCCAAGCCTGCGATTTGTGCTTAAGACTTCCGATGTCAATTTCAGCTTGACATCAAAGCAGTTTGGCCCGCAATGAAATTTAAACCTGTCACATCTCATGCCTCGCAGTGGATCAGCTAGCTTAGTACGTTCACTGATTAGTTTGATTTAGAGGAAACCCCTTGATCTATTTATATTCAGAACTCGTATGGGTATAAACTAACCAAGTCAGTGTATCGAACAGATCGATCGATACACTGGCTCGGGAGGATGATGAAGGCTAAGAATCATGAAGAATGTGACATGAAAAGAACTGTATGGCTCATTGATAGACTGTAACCAATACCAGAACTGAATCATTAACATTCCCCGACTATACACAGTCTAGAAAATTAATCAAATCTTGGGACAGAGGCATTTTTGTATTGTGTTCATTTATAACTTTATATTCCATTAGCTGACACTCAGTTGTACATTCAGTAATTCTGTTAGGTTCTTTATTGGACATTTATGTTGATATGAGAATCGGCTGTCGGACTGTGTTTACGTAAGTTGATGTTTTATTGCAGTAACAATAGGATGTGGAACATTGATTTATGGACCCATGCAGTCTGAAAGGTTTTTTTTCTTTTTTCATAAGTTTATAAACTGATTCAGGATAAAACAAAAGAGGGTTTAATCAGTGATGTAACTATTTGATAACAAGGCCTTGTAACACCGACTTTGTATATTCAGCTCCACTCAGTGGAAGTATTTTGCTTTGCTTTTTATTTTTTTCTCTTTCTTCTTTATGCATTTCTTTAAAAATTCATGTCACACAAGTTTGATATTATTAATTTTTTAGAGTTAAATATTAGCTCTGCTGAAGGCATACGTGTAGTTAACAAATCTTAAGCAAACTATGGAGGAAATAACAGCACTTATTTGAACATAGAGTATATAATATAAACAATCCTAATTACAAAGTATATACATCCATAACTACCTCGCATACACTTGTCAAAGATGAACTGTCAGGAATTTTTGTGTTAAAGGTGAAATGCAAAGATTTTTAAATTCTCCATTTCACATTTAATATAGGTTGAATAATGATAGAAATACCAGTATATCTAATTCACTTGGATTAATTTGAATTATCTGGTCTGCTAGAATCTTTTTAAAAGTTGATACCCCTAGCCCAGCTGAATTCAGATTTGCAAAACGTCATCTCTATCTTTCCTTCATCGTGACGTCACGTCAGACCAGCAGTCCGGAAACTGAACATTACAAGTATTGACGTCCAGCCTGGTGGTCTGATGTGACGTCACAAACCAGCGTCAAACAAGGGCAGATAAGCAATGCAGATTTCATTTCTAAAATGCCAACTTTGAAGCACGTTTTCAAAGCTACCAGGAGACAAAATACTTCAAATAAAACCAAACGAAGTATAGATAGGCTGATATTTCTATCATTAATAACTATAGCCCATGAGGAATAAAAAAGGAAAATATGAAAACCTTTGCATTTCACCTTCAACAAATATCACAGATGAATTTGCATGAACTCTGTTATTAAACAATAATCAGGAAGCATTGTCATGAATTGTTTTGTTAGAAATTATCAATGATGAGTTATCTAACTTTCGTATTAAAAAAACTATATCATAGCTGAATTATCATGAATTTTCTTATTAGGATATTATTATGACTGAATCGTCGTGCATGCATTTTCTTCTTCCAACAGGGCTGCACATCAGGGAGTCAGGATCTCTATCAAGATTTACAACTACAGACTCCCACCATTCCCAGGTTTTAAAAAAGTCAAACATTTTAATCTTTAATCTGTGTCACATGTGGAAAGTATAAACTGTTTTGTATGACAACTTCTGCCTAACAAGCAGATCAACATTTATCAATAAATATTTAATTTCACCATAGTCATGATAACTGAGAAAAACTTAAATATGAATGCTTGACCATCAAATATTTACCAAGTTCAGAAAACATAGCATAAAATATTTTTATAGATTTCACGATCATACAACTCAGCTGTATACCATCGACATTGAACGGTATCAGAGATAGAGATCATTAATGATTTCGCATAAATTAAAGATCTTCCTTCCCGCCACTCAGAGGAACTGATGTGGTTATTCATTGAAATTTCTCTTGATAAGGCTGTATAAAGTTTGTTAGAACCGATGGTCAGAGAATACATCGACTAAAGATTTTGCATAAATTAAAGATGGCCACCAAGGTTTCCGCCCAATCAGAGAAACCAGAACTGTCATTTGTCGTAAGTCTCTTGATGCATCTATGATAATACCAAATTTTACATCGTGCACTTGAACGGTATCAGAGAACGAGATCATTAATGATTTTGCATAAATTAAAGATGGCCGACCATCCTTCTCCCCACTCAGAGGAACTGATGTGGTTATTCATTGCAAGTCAGTTGATACATCGATGCTGTATACCAAGTTTGGTATAGAACACTTATATTGGATCAGAGATATATATCATTAAAGTTTTTGCATAAATTAAAGATGGCCGCCAAAGTTTTCGGTCAATCAGGTCCCGATTCAAAGCATCTGGATGTATCGATGATGTATACCAACTTTCATATAAAACAACTGAATGGTAACAGAGATATGTATCATTATCGATTTCGCATAAATTAAAGATGGCCTCCAGGATTTCCAGCTAATCAGAAAAGCCAGTTTGGTAATTTATTGAAAGTTGCTTGATGTATCGATGATGTATACCAACTTTCGTATTGAACAGTTGAATGGTTTCCGAGATATGGATCATTATCCATTTCGCATAAAATTAAAGATGGCCGCCAAGGTTTTCACCCAATCAGGTCCCAATTAAATAGGCTTCTGGTCCTTGACTAGGTAAATAAGCATACCAAATTTGGAATTCTTCAGTGGAACCGTTCTCCGGCTATCTCGCTCACGTACAGACGTACGGACGTACGGACGTACGGACAGACGGACGTACAAGACGACGACAATACCCCATGGCCAAAATTGGCCGAGGGGTAAAAAAAGTCAAACATTTTAATCTTTAATCTGTGTCACATGTGGAACGTATAAACTGTTTTGTATGACAGCTTCTGCCTAACAAGCAGATCAACATTTATCAATAAATATTTAATTTCACCATAGTCATGATAACTGAGAAAAACTTAAATATGAATGCTTGACCATCAAATATTTACCAAGTTCAGAAAACATAGCATAAAATATTTTTATAGATTCCACGATCATACAACTCAGCTCAGTACAGTTTAACTATTGTGTCAAACAGCCACATATCCTACAGGACACCTGGCCACTCACTGCCAGCCATTTCAGAACAAATACACCTTTTATGATTGATTGCATGCATGAATACACAGCCGGTAGGAATTAGTGCTTCATCATTCAGCTGGGCCCAGCATTTTAACTTGGGTGCAGCCAAGGGTAATTCCTGACATAGGAAATAACTGACAGTCAGTTAATAAATGAATCTAATCTCTGATTATACCCATAATGACACGAATCAACCCAAAAAATAAAAATCAAAAGCTATATGTTGCTTGAATTCTTTAAACCTGACAAGTTTGCAATGGTAATCAAACTTAGAATGGCCAATTATGACGAAGAAAGAATATTATACCAATATAGAGAAATTTCTCTTTATATAAGGCCTAAATTATAAAGGTGTTTGTTTGGGGTAACCCAATCGACCCAACAATACCCCCCCGCGACTCAAAACTTTTTTAAGAATATTTTTTTGAAATTTTTTTGTTCCTCTAAATCTGTCCAAGAAAATCAAATGTTGACGAAAAAGAACCGTAAATGGCCACTGTGCCGAATAAATGAGAAAGGATTAAGATTCAACTAAGGTTGCCAATGGGGTCACGGTGAACTCTTTAAGCACGTTTGCCGTACGATCTAGTTATCGAGGATAAATATTTGTCTCTCTGCTGATCGATGCAGGACCATCGCAGAAGGAGGCATGAAAATTCCGAGACGACGGCAGTGGCTGGTTGAAGTGATAACAGGTGATTTGTGATAATGTTTATTCGTGAATATATTATTAATCATTCATTGTCAATTTCATACCGAGTTACGTCGAGAGCAGTCATACCTATAGTATTGGCTATAATCCCCAGAAATATGGAGGGAAGAGCGGTACTGTCTGTGCAAAGACAGCAGCGTAGAGCCGACGGTATGTCAATCTGACGGGAGTTACACAACAACAACAACATCAACAAAAAGTTACGCTTCTCAGTCAGTTGTTCTTGCAGCATCCTTGCCATGATATTTTGGGTAAAGTTATGCTGCATTATAGGGCATATATATATTTAGCAGTCATACCAAAAAGCAGTACCCTTTTTGTCATTAACTAAGAGAAATACCTGATTCATAAATTTTTACTTTTTGGAACTACTGTCTGTCTCGCATGGCATGGAATTTTCGGCAATACATGTTCTCCTCAGAGAACTGAAATTCCCCACAGTATCTATATGTAATTTGTGCATTTTTATTCTGAAATTTGAAGAAGATCTGTTCAGAATCAAAGAAAATCTCTTGCATGTTATTTTCAAAGCAGAATGACGTTGGGCTTGCAATGTTCTACAATTGTAGGCGCTATGAAAATAACATTTGAGGTATTGGTAAATTTCAGAATAAAAATGTACAAATTACACTTACTGTGAAGAATTTCAATGCTTTGTGATAAACTGGCTCCGATATTTTCCCGAAAATCCCATCACATGATAATGTGAGGCAACTTACCAATAAAAAAATAAAAAATAAAATAAAATAGATTTTCGACCGACCGACCCATTCTCACTGACCAAGGGCTGTTACCCCAAACAAACAACTTTTTTAATTTAGGCCTAATTCACTGTTATGCCATTAAGAAAGAGGGTAACATTTATATATCCAAATATTTTTACGATGACAGTTTCCAATCCCTGAATTTCCTCTTCTGTGGAAGCTGAGGTGGCCGAGTGGATTAGAGTACTTGCATTTACTGGTGACAATTTGATGCCAGACTCGAGTTCGATTTCCTCATGGGACTAACTCATCCAGCACTAGTATTTTCTGTGCTTTAATTACTAAGAAAGTGTCATCCTAAAAATATTTGGATATAAAAAATTCTCTATTATAAATGCTTATAACAATGAAACTGGAAAAGAATTCTTGTTTATTCATGCAATTAAGATATTGTCTCATCATTCAGGTGGCAGGCAACTATTCCTAAGCAGATACTCTAGGAAGGAGTGTAATTATCCCTTAATTGTACATGTACCAGGAACTACATGTACCAGGAAACTTCAAAATATGCCAACGGAGGATCACTTGTATATTTTGTATATATGAAATTCAGTCAATAAAAAAAAAGTTTAATTTGTAATATTGAGAATCTTAGTCCATCTATAGCATCTATCCCATGGCTGAGGAAGCTCCGTTATCAGCTGTTTCTTTTATAGCATTGTCATGAATTTAAACCGTTGTATATATGTGTCACCATGAATACATCTTTAGAATAATAAGTCCCTAAAGTTGAAAAAAAAGTATTTCCAAGCATGTGGATAGGATACTTATAACTAGATGCCATGGCCACACTTGATCCCATTGGCCTAGTGTGAATTGTCTATCCTTTTCACATCATCAACATGTACTGCTTTCACAAACACTTGATTACAAACACTCTGAAATTGAGATGTATGAAGTTCACACGTGAAGATGGAATACATTGTGTACAGTTGTCTGCAAAATTGAGGGGATACTAATATATCGAGTATGAAGTAATTGTGACTGATAAGTGAAGATGGAATACGTTGAAGAATCAATGTGGAAAACAGCAATGACAATGCAAATGACTCAAGAATGAATTTTTTTGAAAATGTTATATGTCCATTCACATCAATGCGGCAGCAGCAAGGTTGCCGCACTGATATGGAAGGCCATATTTATTTTTTGCAATTGCCGATTCATCACGTTGCCATTCCCATCGCTAATTTTTGCATTGATGGGTATACATTATACAATTACAGTCTTTTGATGAGGTCAATATGTGGTTTTGTGGACCTGAGAAAACAATATTCACCGAATATTGTTTTCTCAGGTCCACAAAACCACATATTGACCGATATCAAAAGACTATAATTGTTTTATTATATGACACTGACGTCTCCTTCTCGTTAAATTGGTGAAAGCAGTTAGAATATAGCATATAATAAGGTATTTCCTTTGCTCCCGACGATCTCGTACTTGCTGTCAGCCAAATTGTACACCGACGGCCAATCCAACGACTATTTTCATTGGCTGAGCAGACGCATACGTCACACCGAGTCAATATCACATTTATGGACCCGCTTCGGAGGCAATATGGAAAATTAGCGACAGCCACGTGACGGCGAATGGTCCAATGGAGAAAGAGTAACACGCAGTCATATAATAAAGCTTAATGAATCATACTATTTGATCATGTATGACAGTGATCCATTAAATGGAGGGGAATAAAACAAATGTGTGTTTTGTGGGTATGTGGATGAAATGCAATCCAAATCAACATCTTGCGGCAACATATCCATACGGTATTTGAAAATAATTCAGTGATTCAATCATTCTGATTGTCCAGAAATGATATTTGAAGTTGGCCCCCAGGTGGTGCTATCTATGGGTGTATATGGATGAAACATAACCAAGAGCAACATTTTGTGGCAAAGGATCCACATACATACCAAATTTGACAAAAATCTGTTGAGTCATTCTGATATTGTCTAGAAACAAGTATTGGAAGTGAAAGGATGCCACCTAGTGGTGTTTGTGGAAGAAACGTACGATTCTGGTGGCAAGAAAAAAAAACATACCAAATTTGGAAGGATCAATTGAGCAGAACCAGTAATACAACTGATAACTGAGTGATGTCGGATGTATTCTTCTACCTTCAAATTCAAGTCCTGTATCAAAAAATCTCATCACATTGCAAGAGGGAGTACCCCACTCTCAAACCAGACTCACCTCCCTTTCGGTCACTATACCAACAGTTTATGGTAGTCTGAACTTGCCAAAAAATGCAATATATTAGATAGTCCCTTGAAAAGTAAGTGTATATATTATTATGTCATTTGGACTGAACTTACAACGTTGATGAATTCCTGGTAGGATATGGTACATTTGTTGTCTTCGTTGGTCTTCATCCGGAATATCTCAATCTTGTGTGGCTCGACCTCCTCTTGAAACTCTGGTTCTTCGAGGATTTTCAGGAAGTCCGTCATTTTTATTTCTCCCGTCCTCTGCTCATCATACTACAATATAATAAGATATCATTATCATCACAGTCACAGAAATATAATTACAATTCAATTCAATAACTTTACTTCAGGCACAACAGACATACACATATATATGAATCTAAGGTGCATATAAACTAAACTACACATATAATTTACAAATTGAGGCCCCAGACTTGGTCGTGATAGACTAGATATATTCATGGTCAATTTGTCACAATCAAGGGAGACTATCATTAAAACAATACTGCAGTCACAATCAAGGGGGGTAACTCAGTTTCCTGACTACTACATATTAACTCTGGGTTCTGATTAAGAATTTCAATAGCTGCTAGCAGGCCTAACTGAAAAGTAGGAGGCTTAATTCATGAAGAATAACCAATTTATCAACTTGTTAACTTAATCTCTTTGTGAGGCATATAGAAGTTGGCATATATTACATTAAGGCTATTTTTATATGGATATGAGCAATTAAAGGAGTTGTTATCCATAGAAATAGCCTTCTGTTAATGTTAATGTATGTTGCGTTGATCAGATTAGATGGCTCAAATGAATAACAGGCAATTTAACCTTCTACCTGCTACCAATGAGAACCCTGTACCCTGTGTCCAAAAAACAAATAAGAATGGCACTTTCACATTACCCGCCAAGGAAATGTCTTGCTTGTCATTGTATTTTCATGGACCACAGATAGAACATTGAAGTGTCAAATATAAATGAATAATGTATGTCTTTATTCCCTGTAAGGTCAACCATGACATGAATACTCAGTGAAACTGTACCATTACAGTAACTACAACAGTAATTAAAGCCCAACAAAAAATCCAAAATTATTTACCCACCTTGTCAAAATGGCTCTTCCATCTCTGCAAACAAGAAAGAATACATATTTAGAATCGATTCAATTTTGTTTCTTGTCAGCACACATCACTCAATCTTTCAGCTTGTGTCGGAGGGAAGAGTTACCAACTTTGAATGTGTCCGAGGGAAGAGTTACCAACTTTGAATGTGTCTGAGGCAAGAGTTACCAACTTTAAAAGTGTCCAAGGCAAGAGTTACCAACTTTAAAAGTGTCTGAGGCAAGAGTTACCAACTTTGAATGTGTCCGAGGCAAGAGTTACCAACTTTGAATGTGTCCGAGGCAAGAGTTACCAACTTTGAATTTGTCTGTAAATTAAGATAAAGCTGTTAGCTGCTCAAATTAGTGTTAGACAAGTAAAAGGTATCCTCATGCAATTGAATTCTAAAATGGCTAAAACTGTTGTACTGAATACAGGGGTATTTGTTTTAGTTTTGTAAACAAAGTCAAAAGGCGAAAATAGCGATGTAAAAAGCCAATTTGAAAACAGAAGAAAAACAGTTATATCAAGCCTGTGACAAATCTGCCAGTGAATCTACCAGGCTGTGCACAATATAAATTCCATAGGGACCCGGAGAGGCCTGAAGTGTTTGAACATTGGATAAGATTTTTCATTTTTATATGTCCACCCAAAGGGCCTAGAAGCCTATAGAATTTATTAAGTTATGAAATTATTAAACACCATATATTAATGTATGAATCACAATACATGAAGCCTAGAATTTTTATATTTCACTGGATCCTCATCATGGCAGAATGCTGCATTGTTATTTTGACAAATAGATTTTAAATTAAAGCACATTAGATGATGATCAATGATTATTGTCTGAGTTTATATAACTAAAGCTATATCTAAGCCAAGTCAGGGGGCATATCTGAAGTCCACCTATTTGGACAATATAGAAGCTTGTTTGGAATAGATATCACTATGATTTCGTATTTTTCAACTGCTTCACATGAAGGATGGGGAGACATTATACTACCCTCGGTGCCCCAAGAAGAAATCCTTCAATATCTTCTCCCTCCACCACCTTAATTATGCCTACTGCATGTAGCACATCACCCTTCTGCCTACACCTTTCTCACCCCTAATCACAGGGCACCATTTCTCAGATCACACCACTAACCAGTGACATGGATGCATACTCAGTGACACAAATGCATACCCAGTGGCACAAATGCATACCCAATGGCACGGATGGAGAAAAAGTGGCACGGATGGAGAAAAAGTGGCACGGATGCATACTCAGTGGCACGGATGCATACCCAGTGGCACAGATACATACCCAGTGGTATGGATGCATACCCAGTGGCATAAATGCATACAAAGTGGCACAAATGCATAACCAGTGGCATGTATGCGTGAAAAGTGGCACAGATGCATACCCAGTGGTAAGCATACATATCCAGTGGCAAGGATGCAGGTATGGCTCATGCTCCTTTCATACTACTACCAGGTGGCACAGATGCAGGCATGCACATGCCCATAGGGCTTCTTTCACACCGTAGAAGATGTATACATACTTACATCTGCAAGTAGATTAGATCGCAGACAGACCATCTCTATCTCAGTGCCTTCTGCCATAATACGTAGACAAACCAATATCGAGGTGGAAAGCCCACGGAGCCATGCCCCATCCTCTCCCCTCAGTCGTCATGGAAGCGCAGGTTAGCCAAGGATGAAGAGCTGCTGAAACCAAGATTGTCAAATTATTAATAAGTTTCTAGAGACAATTACGGACAATAATGGGCTCTCATCCCGGACATCTCTCTTCCTCAAATCTCATTACCTCATGACTAAGACCCCCTCAAGCCATTTCAAACCAGCACAATTTATCATCAATTAGACGCGATTTAGTAGCGCTGAAGTTACATCAATTTTGACCCAGTGCTAAAGTGACGCTAGGTGTTTCTTCTCCTGCCGTGCAATTCCAGTCTGCTATAATCTATTCTCAAATTGAAGAGATGGACACTTAGACTTCTAGCAGGCCACTCAGATCTGACACAAAGTGAACTGTTTTGGCGAGGAATTACTGATAGCAACACTGAGCCACAGAAATAATCAATAGACAAAGGTCCTGAAAATAGACGGAGATGAAAATGCCGAAACAGCCAAAAGACCGTCCCATGATTTCCTCAGATGGACAAAGATTCAACTTGTTTTTGGCCCCAGGGAGTTATCTGTAAGTGTTCTTGGAAATTGGTCCTATCAAGAAAATGGACAATAACGCTTTCTTAATTGAGCTTTCCATGCCACTTTATTCTGAGCAGTTTTATTACTTCTTCAATAATGGTCATTGAAGAATATGAGTGTCACAGTTCCCTCCATTATTCACTCTGATATAGTACACCTCTACAATCCCTGGAGATTTTCTCAGGGAAAAACCAAAGGAATACTGGGTCAATTATGGCAAAACAATTTTTCAGTGAAATTAAATGGCAAGAATAATTACCAGTATACGAGATGGTCCTAAAAGAGTTGAATCATTCAGTCAGAAAGTTTAATACCTTGCTCGTAGGCTGAAATCTGACTGCCTCCAATGTGTGAGCTATTGTTGGTTGACAGCATTTTTGTACAATAACTGGCTGGTTGTGGTGTTTTATTACATTGATAGACAAATGGATATGATACACTCAATGATCCAAAAACTATAGTTATCAAATCTGAAATTAAACCTTGGAGAAACCATTCAAACCTACCATCAGGCCAAAGGGGGAAAAAAGTATGTTGTTTCTGGCCACATACTGAATGATGTGATGCTTATTCAGTTGAATCCCAATTTGACAACATTTTCAAATGTTGGACATATGCAGCACTACATGGCCGGAAGTGAATATCGCAGTTGTGAACATGAAGCTGCGCTATCCAAACCCCTCGGCTCTGAACCCCAGCTATTATAATAAGGGTGTCTCTACCAATTGATTGGCTTGTGGGAAGAAATATTTACCCATGGTATTGTAAGAGTACTTTCCTTGAAAAAAAAAAGTTTTCTTCCCCTTAAATTAATTTGTTTCTTGAATAAATTGAAAGAGCTGTATCGATGTCTCACCAAAACAACAGTACACATGGCTAGATAAATACAGTACATGTATACTAAATGGCACATTTATGTCATTTTCAAAACAGATTTGCAAGCATTCTTTGCATTGTCTAAGAGAATAAATGAATAAATCAGTCATCCAATCAATAAATAAATGTGATAGTATACTAACATGATAATAGAAATAATATGCAAACTTAAATTAACATAGGAATTAGTGGATTCTGTTAGACAAGGGGCATAACTCTACAAAATACTTTCTGACACGACTCATTTTCGATAGGCATCTAGTTCAGGTCAAGAGAAACAACTGTATCACATTAGGATGTTGTATATGGAACGGTTCTGAAATTATCACAACAACAAATCATAAATGGATTTTTATTTGTAAAAAGGGGCATAACTCTGCAAAATATTGTCCGAGATGACTCATTTTCGATAGGCTTCTGATTTACGTGAAGATAAATAGATGTAACAAGTTTGGTTGCCATGCATGAAACGGTTCTGTAGATATCGCGGTAACGGATTTTATTAGACAAGGGGCATAACTCTGCAAAATACTTTCTGACACGACTCATTTTCGATAGGCATCTAGTTCAGGTCAAGAGAAACAACTGTATCACGTTAGGATGTTGTATATGGAACGGTTCTGAAATTATCACAATAACAAATCATAAATGGATTTTTATTTGTAAAAAGGGGCATAACTCTGCAAAATATTGTCCGAGATGACTCATTTTCGATAGGCTTCTGATTTACGTGAAGATAAATAGATGTAACAAGTTTGGTTGCCATGCATGAAACGGTTCTGTAGATATCGCGGTAACGGATTTTATTAGACAAGGGGCATAACTCTGCAAAATACTTTCCGACACGACTCATTTTTGATAGGCACCTAGTTCAGGTCAAGAGAAACAACTGTATCACGTTAGGATGTTGTATATGGAACGGTTCTGAAATTATCACAATAACAAATCATAAATGGATTTTTATTTGTAAAAAGGGGCATAACTCTGCAAAATATTGTCCGAGATGACTCATTTTCGATAGGCTTCTGATTTACGTGAAGATAAATAGATGTACCAAGTTTGGTTGCCATGCATGAAACGGTTCTGTAGATATCGCGGTAACGGACGGACGGACGTACGGACGTACAGACGTACGGACGTACGGACGTACGTACGGACAGCCGTACATGATGACGACAATACCCCTAGGCCAAATTTGGCCGAGGGGTAAAAACTGACCACTTCCGAATAGTTTGTGCAGGTTAGTTCAGAAAAACGGACGTTTTCGTAAATTAGAGTCCCCATATTAAATGCCCATACCGTTCGACAATGAAAGGTCAGAATACGTCGACTGTGGTGTTTCTTTAATTTTGTGATATTACCCCAGACAGCACTCTTAAATGATATAAGATCGACAACCACGAGACATTCATTATACTTGGTGTGTAGAATGAAGCCTAATATACTTCGGTGAAGTTCAGTGGTACGAACATGTGGTCGATGGGAAACCCCGAAGCAAAACCCGGGAAATGTTTGTTGTGCGTTTAGATTTTGTCAGGCAATAATTAGCAATTGATCAAAGGATAAATAAAGCATTCTTTCTGCTCTTTAACCATTAAATTAGGTTCGAATAATTGACTGCAATGATCGGCTGACAATGAAGATATTAGTTTCATCGGACGCCCAGCCAATTTAGAATCACAAATTCGCGTATATCCTTGTATTAGTACATACGGGACAAGGGCATATTCTGTCCCTTAGACATTCTGATATTTTCTTTATTTTCTCTTCAGTACATGCTTGAACTCTTGCAGAATTTTTTCACGGCCGAGAAGACTAGGCCCAACTCGCGGTGACGCCAATGGTGATGATGTTTACGGGAAAATATATAAATGATCTAATGAAGAAACACAGATTACGCCATTTTCAGTTTGAGAATCAAACCTAATAATTTCTTGATTGCTCTTCATTGGGAAATATTGTGGAAGGGCTTTTCAAACTGTTTATGTCAATGAAACGAACAGCAAATTAAGCAAGCGCCCGACACTATCTGAAGACCCATATCAGGGCCAACTCGACTGAGACCCATATCAGGGCCAACTCGTCTGAGACGATGTACAACTTCCCAGCTGGAACGAGCTCATCCTGCCATGAATAGCGGCTAAACGAAAGACATGAATTGCTTGCCCATTCTAACAATTCACTGTATCCCTTCGATCCTTTATTAACAAATGTATGAAAATACTTTCATAGAATTAGGCGAGGTCTGTAGACATGGAAGAATGAAAGTTTCAACATGCCACGTGTTGGCTGTACATTTTCCCGCCATACGGAGTTGCAATAACATCACGTGATCAATACTTGGATAGCATGGCACGTGGACCAAACTTTCGCTTGTACACGGTTCCCGCTTCATAATATATTCAGCCAACACAACCTCAATATATTATGCCTTCGTAACAGTGAGGTATTCTGGAATATTTCTGACGAAAGACAGATCGATAGATGATGATGATGAAACAGCCAAATATACAACCGTGTTTTTATCTAATATTACCTCATGGGTTCAGCAAAATTAATTCACATTTCAGACAGTATAATTTAGAGAATGAGTAGACAGAAAACCTATTAGTTTATTCCATCTTTTTATTTTTTTAACTTTTAATCTCAACCCACTATTCCGACCTCCGCTTCAGTTGCTATCAAATTACCGCCTATGATCTCAGCTATCTTACGTAAACGTCTCTTCCGACATTCAACTTTTGTGTCAATAATCAAGTCGGAAGTACCGTAATATCTTCACTAATAGTGTAAAAAAACTCACTCAAAAATTCTAATTTTCAAGGACTTTCAAGGCCTTTAATTTTCAATATAGAAATTATGCACTTTTACAAACTTTTAAGGACCCATGCGAACCATGAAACAATGACACCTTGCACAATGACGCCGTTCCACGCTTTTTACGGCTATGAAGATTCCGATGCAGCCATATGTCACCGTTAATCCTGCACGTCACAGCTTTCCTTTCATGATAATTCTCTGGATAATATCGTCGTTTCTATTTTATCCAGGGGTGATTGAAGAGAGTAAGTCTGTACTATTGCTTGCTCTTGAAAAGTTGAATACAAGAGCGCAAATTTCTTTCGGTATATGCATCACCGCGAATTCCACAACCGTAAAATATTCTGAATCGCCGCGTTCGTTGGAAATGATACGTTTCTAAATTATTTTTGTCCGAACAGTACAAAATATGTTTTCAGTATCATAGCTGCGAATCTCAACATTCGTGTCTTCGAAAAAAGAAATTCTTAGTAGGACCCAAACAGGCGCGTTTCTGGTTTTAGGGTGAGGCGCACATGGCATACAGTCGCCAAAATTAATGCAACTTGGGGTTGGGGTTGATCGTAAATCTCTATCCCGCGACTAAGAAAACCCGTGGTTCAAATGTCCGGTCAAACTTCAGTATTATATTTTTTTAAGACCAAATGAAACGTAACTTCCAGTTCTTCATTTTGATATTTTCAGTATAATATCGAATGTATGCTCTCTTCAATCGGCAATGTTTAATATCACACGTCCCCGTAAACCGGCAATATTCCCAATTTAATGACCATGAGAAATCGCGGTTTAAACATTGGATACATTTCGTTTGAGACATAATGAAAATCAACTTAGTTGTTACAATTGGTTACGTTCAAATGCTCAAAAAGTTTGCAAGGTTTAGCAAATACTACTTCTAAGGAAACTCGTTGATCTGGAAGTTTTTCCATCGCACAACTACATAATATTATCAATCTCGCGACCACGATAAATGGGGGATTTTCGAATAGTTAGGACCGCGGTGTTTCGCGAATGGGCCGTTTTCGATTACTTAGGGAACAGTGTCACGTGACTTGGCGAAAAATGCCCGTTTTCGAATTTACTTAGGGTCGCGAATACTTAGGGAACTTACCGTAAGCATAGATATAAGCATAACGGAAACAATTAAGCTCCTCTCAAGACATCCTGGCCAAGCTCACGATTATGCTGTAGAATGTTCTGCCCAAAATCATTACAACTTCATTTTCCACACTATTTCAATGAATCAAAAAATTTGGGAAATTTTGCTGAAAAAAGGGTATTTAAATGTACATGCTTTCTTTTTCTGGTCCTATATATTTCAATTTAATGAACCAAAAATCAATTATCAAACCAAAGAAAAGAAAAACAGTTATCAAAATAAAACCCTTTTTGAGGGTTGACTATATATCAACAACTGAACTATCAGTCTTGGTTACATGTATAACTGAAAACTATAATCATGATAAAAGTTGAACCAAAAGAATTTATGTTTTTCAGGTCAAGAATTAGGGCTTTTGGTTATTCAAGTGATTCTTTTGACAGTTTACTTGCTTGACGGCACAATTTCATTAACTCCAGAAAGGAATTACCCAGATCTGTAGCAATGGCACATGGAAGGACCATTATATGCATGTGACGTAATATCACCACATAGTGATCCAGCCAATGTTCCAATGCTTTTAAACAGTACCGGATGAAACGTTCGATTGAACATTAAACATGTTAAATGGACTGTTAACGTTAGAGCCAGGTTACAATTCCTATAAGTGATTTTTTCAACCATCTTCCAGGATTCCATGTAATTTGTTCCATGGCTGATTTTATATTTCCCTGTCATTAAGCATTAAATTAATCGGTCTGACGGACAACACAAGGCAAATTAATCTCTTCACATGTCCAGCGGTGTCGGCTTTTGATGTAGCTGGGGAAACCAATAGAAAACCATGCATCATTTCAGCCTCCTGAACTGAAGAGCTCTCCACCATTTATGGCAGCTGATGTAACTCCTTAGTCTGCAAGGTTTATGTAAGAAGAATCAGAGCTAGAAGATCAATGTGCTAAGCAGCTAGCTGATGGACGTGAGACAGAAACCTTCCAACATACCAGAATGAACCCAATACATCATTGCTGTAGCCAGGATTTACTGAGGGGTGGTTCACCTTCACTCAAAAAGGGCACATCAGGAGGTTTGCTGTACAGGAAAAGGGGCAAATAGGGGGTTCGCTTCAGTTTGAAAAGGGCATTTTTATGAGAAAAATATATAATATTTCCGAAAGGGGGTTTGCCCGAACACAGAAAATCTCCCTTGGCTACGGGCCTGATACATCGTTGGACATTTTGGAAATTGGCCATGTTGAATTCCCAATGTTGTGAGTACATGGGCAGCAAAAAACACAAAAATAAATAAATTTTCAATATGCCTTGGTTCCTCAAATGTTTCAGAATAATTCTTTAGGTATATTTATCACTCTTTTATTCTTTTTGACTGGTTCAGATGGCTTGTATCAATGGATCTACAGCCTCAAAATGACCACATTCAGTACCAGAGCAACTAGAGGTGTTCTGTTGATCTCATGGCACGTGACCGACAAATCTTGTTGTACCTATTTTCGTGCAACTTTCCTTTGAAACTATCCAGAGATGTATTATGCATAGTTTTCCCTCCCAAACCTTGACAAATCTGTTCAAAACAATAAGATAATATTAACCTTCTCCAATGATGAGCAATATAATGGTCTTAATACATGAATGTTTGTCTGAATGCAACGTAATCATGATCATGGGGATTCCCAAGATAGTGAATATCGTTTCAAGACATTAGAATTTCCAAGCAGTAGTATTGGCCAATGACATATGGGCAATACAATTCCTCATATGCATGAATACAAAATTGAGCAACGCAGTTCATGTACCCAGCCCCACAGCCAAGGGGGTCATGGGTCCAGGCAAACCCATTTATCTTTTCATGCTAATTCCCTTTTCGGACAGACATGATCCAGGCTATAGGTGCCCCAATATTTCATATATGAACCACTCTGTTGTCCAGTTTTGAACTGAAGGTGAACCATCTCTCAATATATGCTAGGTTACAGTCAATCATCCCAGAGAATGGGCAATTATTTGCAGTTAGGAAGCATTCAAGTATTATGTACACAGCGAGGGGGGGGGGGAGGGGACTAAAAATCAGGATTTTTTGCTATATATGCTGGGTTAAATTTTGCGTACGAGAGGGGGGGTCAAAACTTGCTTTTTTTTGTGTACGTAATACTTGAATGGCCCCCAATGTGGTTGATATCAATATATACCAAGACCGTCAATTAAATCTGAAAATTATCGTGGTTGATATCAGTCCAAGATTGTTTATATCACCATGAATGCTCATTATCATGTCAAGGAAGTGAAAAGCATTACTTCTTACGCGGTTAATATTATTGTCAAAGTCATCAAATTTATCTGGAAATTCTCAGTGGTTGATATCATCACAAGGAAGTCAAAATCATATCAGAGAATTGGAATATATACACTCCAATGTTGTTAATATCACCTCAAGGTTATCTGGTGATATCATCCCAAGGTTGTTATCATCCAAGGGCAGAAAGAGTTATTATCAAAAATCAGAGAAGTGGAATACACTCCATGTTGGTTAATATAACTTTATTATCTGTTGATACCACTCAATGGTTGTTATCATCCAAAGACATACACAGTCAATCATATTCAGAGAAGTGAAATACACTCTGTGGGTGTTAATATTACTTCAATGGTTATTCAGTGATCATCTCAATTAAGGCTGTTATCCAAGGGCAATCACAGTCAATATCATATAAGAGAAGTGGAATACACTCCAAAGGTGGTTAATCAAGGTTCACCCGATTTTTAACTGTTGATAACTGGTGTAAATACATGTATGGTCAAATTATCTCACTATTCCAAGAAATCGCCAAATGTTATGCTTGAATACATGATAACATCAAGTCGAACACAGTCCAGTTATCACCGACTGAAAATACTATCCACATTGTAGCCACAGGAAGGAAAGAGGATGTAGTAGTCATGCGTCAGTGTACCCGTCGGTCTGCCATGGCAAATCTTTTGTCTAAGAATTTAAGTGAGAAAGGCACATTAATACACTAGTATATCAATGTATAGACAGAAGGGTTAAAATGAATCCTCGGACGATCTGTGAGACAATGCATAGAGATCGTAGGCCTACAATATGTACGGAATAAAATTACCATAATACCATTGGGACAAGAATGTTAGAACGTACTCTGTGATATTCTGGCAGAAAGTATTGGATGGCCATGCAGTCAAGCAATGGTAATACAGCTGTTGAATCACATAGGTTGAAATCAATCCTTTCTCCAGTATATCCACTGATGTAGAAATTCAACATGTTAACCCTGGACTGTCATATCACATCAGTAGGATAAATAGATCAATAATGGATTATGAATACAGTTACACCGATTGACAGAGACCACCTTTTCAGTATTCTAATACACATATAACACCAAAATCTCTAACAATGTGCATGTTTTATGGTAACACAGCCACCATGCAGGCCCATAGCCAAGCGAGATTCAAAAAGGAGGCAACAAAAATCCCCATATAAATGCCCTTTTCAGATGGAAGCAAAACCTGTATGTGTGACTTTCTCTCATACAACAAACCCCCTGATGGGTGGGGAAGGGGGGGGGAGTTCATGTTAAATGTTAGACAATTTCCCACTGCATGTGTGAGGATCCTCGATGGCCGAGTGGTCTGAGGCATTTCGCTGGTGACCGCTAGCCTCACACCGCTGAACCGGCAAGGGTTCGAGCCCAGCTGGTTCATGTGTGGAAGTTTGTCAGTTACTTGCCCAAGGGCAGTGGTTCTCTCCGGGTACTCCAACTTCCTCCACCAATCAAACTGACTGTCACCATATGAGTGAAACAAACTTGAGTGTGACATTAAGCCAATACACATATAACACCAAAATCTCTAACAATGTGCATGTTTTATGGTAACACAGCCACCATGCAGGCCCATAGCCAAGCGAGATTCAAAAAGGAGGCAACAAAAATCCCCATATAAATGCCCTTTTCAGATGGAAGCAAAACCTGTATGTGTGACTTTCTCTCATACAACAAACCCCCTGATGGATGGGGAAGGGGGGGGGAGTTCATGTTAAATGTTAGACAATTTCCCACTGCATGTGTGAGGGTCCTCGGTGGCCGAGTGGTCTGAGGCATTTCGCTGGTGACCGCTAGCCTCACACCGCTGAACCGGCAAGGGTTCGAGCCCAGCTGGTTCATGTGTGGAAGTTTGTCAGTTACTTGCCCAAGGGCGGTGGCTCTCTCCGGGTACTCCGACTTCCTCCACCAACCAAACTGACTGTCACCATATGAGTGAAACAAACTTGAGTGTGACATTAAGCCAAATCCCCCCCCCCCCCTAACTACATCAGGCCACGACATTTGACGCGAACGATCGTTTCGTTCGCGTATCAGTTACGCAAAATCAAATTCCCGCGAACGGAAAATCGGTTACGCGACTCGTGAGTTGCACTCGTTTTTCTGTCATTGGTATTGTCTTGATCCTTGTAAAGAAGGGTGAGTGATCGCTGCCACTGAAGGCTGCTAGGCGTGCGATTTGTAACATGTTATCAACAAAAATTCTTGTTTTCTTCGCTTGGCGAAGATATCTAACACGCTTGATACAGGAAACGGAACTAAACTCAGGTGTGAGACATGCGCAGATCACGATATAACGACAGGATCTCGACTACAGTCATAGGGCGCACACAGTCTGCGACACGTGCCTTACAACAGAAGATTGGCCAACACCAAATCAAGCGCTCCCATTGGTCGCTGATTGACGGGAAACTTGTACAACCTGTGAAGTGCAACTCTACCGTCTCAACATGAACTTGAGCAAGAGACTACATAGACACGTCAAACTCCATGTGCTTTCAGTTTCAGTTGGCGGGACGACGGGAATATGAGCACAAATTTACCATGTGGTTTTCTTCACTGATAGTAGTGAGATACACTTTGAAATAAAACTACCGGCTATGTTCTAAAGTTAAAATTCCCAAAGAAAACTGTAGTTCATTGACGACGACGTACATGACAGGAGATTATGCGGAGTCCAGTTTTCGTTTTTATACTTTCGTAATTTGTCAACCTCCAAAGACTGACCTCTGCAAGTATTCACCCGCATCACACAAACTATATTCAGATTGTGGTTGAAATATTGCTAAATGCCTGGACCAAAATGATTAAATAATAAAGAATAGTGTTTTATTATAATTATAAAACTTTTTTTTATTTCTTGTAAGGACCAAAACAGGAATCTTGAATGAAATTAAGCAGAGTCCATAAAGTGGTGACACTGACATAGTCCATTTAACCCAGGTTCTGGTGGTTGCTTACATTGATGACATACAGCATTTTGTTAAATTCTGCGTAACCTTTTCACGTAACCTTTGGGTTACGCAGTCAAGTTTGACGTAACCTAACCCACAGGTTACGCAACTGCAGTAGCCGTAACCCTTTTTTGGGTTACGCAATGATCTCAAATGTCATGGCCTGCTACATGTGCTCAGAGTGAACAGGAATCCGGTCAACCGACTTGGTCTGTCTAGCTAGCTGAAGTCCTCAAATCCTTCATATTTTGTATTGGATGTTCACCACATAGAAATGCTGGGTGATCTGATCTGTACAATTAAAATATAGTGAAATGATATATGGTAACACTCTAAAAATTCAATCACAACAATCAATTTCTCTTTAAAATTTACTAGAATTGAAAGTGGACTCTATTACATTGAGGGCAACCATAGAGTGTTCATGTAGGCTTGAAGGGGCGGGGAATCTATGGAGTGTTCATGTAGGCTTGGAGGGTCAGGGCTTCCATAGAGTGTTCATGTAGACTTGGAGGGTAGGGCATCCATAGAGTGTTCATGTAGGCTTGAAGGGGCGGAGAATCTATGGAGTGTTCATGTAGGCTTGGAGGGTCAGGGCTTCCGTAGAGTGTTCATGTAGACTTGGAGTGTAGGGCATCCTTAGACTGTTCTATTAGGCTTGGGTGGGGGCAGCCATAGAGTGGTGTATGGCATTCATAGAGTGTTCATGTAGGCCTGGAGGGGCAGGGCTCCAATAGTGTTCACGTAGGCTTGGAAGGGTAGGGCATCCATAGAATGTTCATTAGACTTGGTGGGGTATGGCATCCACAAAGTGTTCATGTCTTGGAGCTTGGAAGAGTGGGGTATCCATAGAGAGTTCATGCAGGCTTGAAGGGGTGGGGCATCCATAGCGTGTTTGTGTAGGCTTGCCGGGTTGGGGCATCCATAGAGTGTTTGTGTAGGCTTGGAGGGACGGGGCTTCCACAGAGTGTTCATGCAGGCTTGGAAGGGCGGGCCATCCATAAATTGTTCATGTAGGCTTGAAGGGGTGGGGCATCCATAGAATGTTCATGCAAGGCCATTCTAAAAAAAAAAATGTGTTTACTGTAACGCAATTTGAAAAAGGTGGGTAGGTAGGTAGGTAGGGATTTTTTTTTTTTTTTGCCTTAGTTCAGGCGAGTGGTTGGTTATCTCTATTGATGAGCGGTATTCAACCTAACATTTTTTCTATGTGGTAAGTATACATGTATATACTCTGGATCTTATTTTTTTTGTATCTTTGTATTGTATATGAAAAACAAATAATTTGGGACTGTCATTGTGACTGTCTGCATTGCAAGACAAAAGATATAAATAAAATCTGGCCACCTGCCCCATTTCCTGTCAAGCAGTTGATGTTAACATAAAACAAACAATTATTATTAATGAGCCTTATAAAGAGAAGGCCTGACAGTTTGCCATGGATTTATAACAGATATGCAAAAACATTAAAAAATAAGGAAATTCCTGATATTTTTGTCTCACATATTTTTCATTTCATAGCGCGATGTTTTTTACAGTGAAAGATTTAAATTACCAACAAAAATTGAAAAGCCACAGAGATAAGCAAGAAGTGCAGTACAGTTAAATTTAAAATCTTGACTTCAAATAAACTGACTTCTAAAGAAATGCCTGTTTTCAACGTAAAGGGTTGACCACGTTGCTGCTGTTGTTCATGACAGGTCTCCTGCAGGCAATGTCTGAAGAAACGATCCATTTCTATTTTCATCAATTTCTTACCGCTTAATTCTACTTCTCCTGCTGTGCTGTTTCAGGGAAAATTGTTTGTCATTCTAATTACGAATGAATCCGAAACAAAATTATCTGCTAAATAAACTCCAAACGTCTCAGGTTTTCATTTTCACGTGTACTTTCTGTTTGACGACCACATGTTAGGTAGCATTCACACTTGGGCGCCAGTCGGGAACCTTTACAGAGAGGATTCAAGGCTTCCAAAAAATAAACGAGCAAAGGTTTCCGATGTGTAGTTTGCGCGTTACGTTATCAAAACATGTCCGTTTTGCAGCAAGACGAAAAGATATCTCGGAGTTTTCTGATTACAGGTCAGCAATTTGACTCGAATTTTCGTGCAATGTCGAATAAATCTCTCTGAATGAACACCACACTGATAAGGCTAAGCTTTGATTGCGCAAACCCAAGTTCCATTTTAGGAGAGTCTTTGCGTCGAAATTCTACCCCTCGACAGAGTAAACTCCCCATATGGGATGCGCGAGGAGTTATTCCCCTTGAAACAGACATTTTTACAGATTTGCGAAAACGTAAAAAAAAATATGCCGGACAATTTTTGTTTGCGCAGCTACGTTTTTTTCGGGTCGGTCGGGTTACGGTAAACGTAAATAATATTTTGAATGGCCTAAGCTTGGAGGAGAGGGGCATTCATGAGTGTTCATGTAGGCTTGGAGGGATAGTACATCCACAGAGAGTTCATTTAGGCTTGGAGGGACAGGGCATCCATGGAGTGTTCATGTAGGCTTGGAGGGTCAGGGCTTCCATAGAGTGTTCAAGTAGACTTGGAGGGCAGGGCATCCATAGAGTGTTCATGTAGGCTTGAAGGGGCGGAGAATCTATGGAGTGTTCATGTAGGCTTGGAGGGTCAGGGCTTCCATAGAGTGTTCATGTAGACTTGGAGTGTAGGGCATCCTTAGACTGTTCTATTAGGCTTGGGTGGGGGCAGCCATAGAGTGTTGTATGGCATTCATAGAGTGTTCATGTAGGCCTGGAGGGGCAGGACTCCAATAGTGTTCACGTAGGCTTGGAAGGGTAGGGCATCCATAGAGTGTTCATGTAGACTTGGTGGGGTATGGCATCCATAAAGTGTTCATGTCTTGGAGCTTGGAAGAGTGGGGTATCCATAGAGAGTTCATGCAGGCTTGAAGGGGTGGGGCATCCATAGAGTGTTTGTGTAGGCTTGCCGGGTCGGGGCATCCATAGAGTGTTTGTGTAGGCCTGGACGACAGGGGCATCCACAGAGTCTTCATGTAGGCTTGGAGGGACGGGGCTTCCACAGAGTGTTCATGCAGGCTTGGAAGGGCGGGCCATCCATAAATTGTTCATGTAGGCTTGAAGGGGTGGGGCATCCATAGAGTGTTCATGTAAGCTTGGAGGAGAGGGGCATTCATGAGTGTTCATGTAGGCTTGGAGGGATAGTACATCCACAGAGAGTTCATTTAGGCTTGGAGGGACAGGGCATCCATGAAGTGTTCATGTAGGCTTGGAGGGGAGGGCCATCCATAAATTGTTCATGTAGGCTTGGAGGGACAGGGCATCCATAGAGTGTTCATGTAAGCTTGGAGGAGAGGGGCATTCATGAGTGTTCATGTAGGCTTGGAGGGATAGTACATCCACAGAGAGTTCATTTAGGTTTGGAGGGACAGGGCATCCATGGAGTGTTCATGTAGGCTTGGAGGGGTAGGGCATCCTTGGAGTGTTCATGTAGGCTTGGAGGGGCAGGGCATCCTTGGAGTGTTCATGTAGGCTTGGAGGAGCAGGGCATCCATGGAGTGTTCATGTAGACTTGGAGGGGCGGAAATTTCATAGAGTGTTCATATAGGCATGGAAGGGCAGGGAATCCATGCAGTGTTCATGGAGGCTTGGAGGGTCGGGACTTCCACAGAGTGTTCATGCAGGCTTGGAAGGGCGGGCCATCCATAAATTGTTCATATAGGCTTGAAGGGGTGGGGCATCCATAGAGTGTTCATGTAAGCTTGGAGGAGAGGGGCATTCATGAGTGTTCATGTAGGCTTGGAGGGATAGTACATCCACAGAGAGGTCATTTAGGCTTGGAGGGACAGGGCATCCATGGAGTGTTCATGTAGGCTTGGAGGGGAGGGCCATCCATAAATTGTTCATGTAAGCTTGGAGGGACAGGGCATCCATAGAGTGTTCATGTAAGCTTGGAGGAGAGGGGCATTCATCAGTGTTCATGTAGGCTTGGAGGGATAGTACATCCACAGAGAGTTCATTTAGGCTTGGAGGGACAGGGCATCCATGGAGTGTTCATGTAGACTTGGAGAGGAGGGCCATCCATAAATTGCTCATGTAAGCTTGGAGGGACAGGGCATCCATAGAGTGTTCATGTAAGCTTGGAGGAGAGGGGCATTCATGAGTGTTCATGTAGGCTTGGAGGGATAGTACATCCACCGAGAGTTCATTTAGGCTTGGAGGGACAGGGCATCCATGGAGTGTTCATGTAGGCTTGGAGGGGAGGGCCATCCATAAATTGTTCATGTAGGCTTGGAGGGACAGGGCATCCATAGAGTGTTCATGTAAGCTTGGAGGAGAGGGGCATTCATGAGTGTTCATGTAGGCTTGGAGGGATTGGGGGGACAGGGCATCCATGGAGTGTTCATGTAGGCTTGGAGGGTCAGGGCTTCCATAGAGTGTTCATGTAGACTTGGAGGGTAGGGCATCCATAGAGTGTTCATGTAGGCTTGAAGGGGCGGAGAATCTATGGAGTGTTCATGTAGGCTTGGAGGGTCAGGGCTTCCATAGCGTGTTCATGTAGACTTGGAGTGTAGGGCATCCTTAGACTGTTCTATTAGGCTTGGATGGGGGCAGCCATAGAGTGTTGTATGGCATTCATAGAGTGTTCATGTAGGCCTGGAGGGGCAGGGCTCCAATAGTGTTCACGTAGGCTTGGAAGGGTAGGGCATCCATAGAGTGTTCATGTAGACTTGGTGGGGTATGGCATCCATAAAGTGTTCATGTCTTGGAGCTTGGAAGAGTGGGGTATCCATAGAGAGTTCATGCAGGCTTAAAGGGGTGGGGCATCCATCGAGTGTTTGTGTAGGCTTGCTGGGTCGGGGCATCCATAGAGTGTTTGTGTAGGCCTGGACGACAGGGGCATCCACAGAGTCTTCATGTAGGCTTGGAGGGACGGGGCTTCCACAGAGTGTTCATGCAGGCTTGGAAGGGCGGGCCATCCATAAATTGTTCATGTAGGCTTGAAGGGGTGGGGCATCCATAGAGTGTTCATGTAAGCTTGGAGGAGAGGGGCATTCATGAGTGTTCATGTAGGCTTGGAGGGATAGTACATCCACAGAGAGTTCATTTAGGCTTGGAGGGACAGGGCATCCATGAAGTGTTCATGTAGGCTTGGAGGGGAGTGCCATCCATAAATTGTTCATGTAGGCCTGGAGGGACAGGGCATCCATAGAGTGTTCATGTAAGCTTGGAAGAGAGGGGCATTCATGAGTGTTCATGTAGGCTTGGAGGGATAGTACATCCACAGAGAGTTCATTTAGGCTTGGAGGGACAGGGCATCCATGGAGTGTTCATGTAGGCTTGGAGGGGTAGGGCATCCTTGGAGTGTTCATGTAGGCTTGGAGGGGCAGGGCATCCTTGGAGTGTTCATGTAGGCTTGGAGGAGCAGGGCATCCATGGAGTGTTCATGTAGACTTGGAGGGGAGGGCCATCCATAAATTGTTCATGTAAGCTTGGAGGGACAGGGCATCCATAGAGTGTTCATGTAAGCTTGGAGGAGAGGGGCATTCATCAGTGTTCATGTAGGCTTGGAGGGATAGTACATCCACAGAGAGTTCATTTAGGCTTGGAGGGACAGGGCATCCATGGAGTGTTCATGTAGACTTGGAGAGGAGGGCCATCCATAAATTGCTCATGTAAGCTTGGAGGGACAGGGCATCCATAGAG
Source organism: Hanleya hanleyi (assembly GCA_036873755.1). Lineage (NCBI taxonomy): Eukaryota > Metazoa > Mollusca > Polyplacophora > Lepidopleurida > Hanleyidae > Hanleya > Hanleya hanleyi. The sequence continues at coordinate 20,017 of JAVTVY010017255.1, read as the reverse complement.
TGTTCATGTAAGCTTGGAGGAGAGGGGCATTCATGAGTGTTCATGTAGGCTTGGAGGGATAGTACATCCACAGAGAGTTCATTTAGGCTTGGAGGGACAGGGCATCCATGGAGTGTTCATGTAGGCTTGGAGGGGAGGGCCATCCATAAATTGTTCATGTAGGCTTGGAGGGACAGGGCATCCATAGAGTGTTCATGTAAGCTTGGAGGAGAGGGGCATTCATGAGTGTTCATGTAGGCTTGGAGGGTCAGGGCTTCCATAGTGTTCATGTAGACTTGGAGGGTAGGGCATCCATAGAGTGTTCATGTAGGCTTGAAGGGGCGGAGAATCTATGGAGTGTTCATGTAGGCTTGGAGGGTCAGGGCTTCCATAGAGTGTTCATGTAGACTTGGAGTGTAGCGCATCCTTAGACTGTTCTATTAGGCTTGGATGGGGGCAGCCATAGAGTGTTGTATGGCATTCATAGAGTGTTCATGTAGGCCTGGAGGGGCAGGGCTCCAATAGTGTTCACGTAGGCTTGGAAGGGTAGGGCATCCATAGAGTGTTCATGTAGACTTGGTGGGGTATGGCATCCATAAAGTGTTCATGTCTTGGAGCTTGGAAGAGTGGGGTATCCATAGAGAGTTCATGGAGGCTTGAAGGGGTGGGGCATCCATAGAGTGTTTGTGTAGGCTTGCCGGGTCGGGGCATCCATAGAGTGTTTGTGTAGGCCTGGATGACAGGGGCATCCACAGAGTCTTCATGTAGGCTTGGAGGGACGGGGCTTCCACAGAGTGTTCATGCAGGCTTGGAAGGGCGGGCCATCCATAAATTGTTCATGTAGGCTTGAAGGGGTGGGGCATCCATAGAGTGTTCATGTAAGCTTGGAGGAGAGGGGCATTCACGAATGTTCATGTAGGCTTGGAGGGATAGTACATCCATAAATTGTTCATGTAGGCTTGGAGGGACAGGGCATGCATAGAGTGTTTATGTAAGCTTGGAGGAGGGGGGCATTCATGAGTGTTCATGTAGGCTTGGAGGGATAGTACATCCACAGAGAGTTCATTTAGGCTTGGAGGGACAGGGCATCCATGGAGTGTTCATGTAGGCTTGGAGGGGTAGGGCATCCTTGGAGTGTTCATGTAGGCTTGGAGGGGCAGGGCATCCTTGGAGTGTTCATGTAGGCTTGGAGGAGCAGGGCATCCATGGAGTGTTCATGTAGACTTGGAGGGGTGGAAATTTCATAGAGTGTTCATATAGGCATGGAAGGGCAGGGAATCCATGCAGTGTTCATGGAGGCTTGGAGGGTCGGGGCTTCCACAGAGTGTTCATGCAGGCTTGGAAGGGCGGGCCATCCATAAACTGTTCATGTAGGCTTGAAAGGGTGGGGCATCCATAGAGTGTTCATGTAAACTTGGAGGAGAGGGGCATTTATGAGTGTTCATGTAGGCTTGGAGGGATAGTACATCCACAGAGAGGTCATTTAGGCTTGGAGGGACAGGGCATCCATGGAGTGTTCATGTAGGCTTGGAGGGGAGGGCCATCCATAAATTGTTCATGTAAGCTTGGAGGGACAGGGCATCCATAGAGTGTTCATGTAAGCTTGGAGGAGAGGGGCATTCATCAGTGTTCATGTAGGCTTGGAGGGATAGTACATCCACAGAGAGTTCATTTAGGCTTGGAGGGACAGGGCATCCATGGAGTGTTCATGTAGCCTTGAAGGGGTGGGGCATCCATAGAGTGTTCATGTAAGCTTGGAGGAGAGGGGCATTCATGAGTGTTCATGTAGGCTTGGAGGGATAGTACATCCACAGAGAGTTCATTTAGGCTTGGAGGGACAGGGCATCCATGAAGTGTTCATGTAGGCTTGGAGGGGAGTGCCATCCATAAATTGTTCATGTAGGCTTGGAGGGACAGGGCATCCATAGAGTGTTCATGTAAGCTTGGAGGAGAGGGGCATTCATGAGTGTTCATGTAGGCTTGGAGGGATAGTACATCCACAGAGAGTTCATTTAGGCTTGGAGGGACAGGGCATCCATGGAGTGTTCATGTAGGCTTGGAGGGGTAGGGCATCCTTGGAGTGTTCATGTAGGCTTGGAGGGGCAGGGCATCCTTGGAGTGTTCATGTAGGCTTGGAGGAGCAGGGTATCCATGGAGTGTCCATGTAGACTTGGAGGGGCAGAAATTTCATAGAGTGTTCATATAGGCATGGAAGGGCAGGGAATCCATGCAGTGTTCATGGAGGCTTGGAGGGTCGGGGCTTCCACAGAGTGTTCATGCAGGCTTGGAAGGGCGGGCCATCCATAAATTGTTCATGTAGGCTTGAAGGGGTGGGGCATCCATAGAGTGTTCATGTAAGCTTGGAGGAGAGGGGCATTCATGAGTGTTCATGTAGGCTTGGAGGGATAGTACATCCACAGAGAGGTCATTTAGGCTTGGAGGGACAGGGCATCCATGGAGTGTTCATGTAGGCTTGGAGGGGAGGGCCATCCATAAATTGTTCATGTAAGCTTGGAGGGACAGGGCATCCATAGAGTGTTCATGTAAGCTTGGAGGAGAGGGGCATTCATCAGTGTTCATGTAGGCTTGGAGGGATAGTACATCCACAGAGAGTTCATTTAGGCTTGGAGGGACAGGGCATCCATGGAGTGTTCATGTAGACTTGGAGGGGAGGGCCATCCATAAATTGCTCATGTAAGCTTGGAGGGACAGGGCATCCATAGAGTGTTCATGTAAGCTTGGAGGAGAGGGGCATTCATGAGTGTTCATGTAGGCTTGGAGGGATAGTACATCCACAGAGAGTTCATTTAGGTTTGGAGGGACAGGGCATCCATGGAGTGTTCATGTAGGCTTGGAGGGGAGGGCCATCCATAAATTGTTCATGTAGGCTTGGAGGGACAGGGCATCCATAGAGTGTTCATGTAAGCTTGGAGGAGAGGGGCATTCATGAGTGTTCATGTAGGCTTGGAGGGATAGTACATCCACAGAGAGTTCATTTAGGCTTGGAGGGACAGGGCATCCATGGAGTGTTCATGTAGGCTTGGAGGGGAGGGCCATCCATAAATTGTTCATGTAGGCTTGGAGGGACAGGGCATCCATAGAGTGTTCATGTAAGCTTGGAGGAGAGGGGCATTCATGAGTGTTCATGTAGGCTTGGAGGGATAGTACATCCACAGAGAGTTCATTTAGGTTTGGAGGGACAGGGCATCCATGGAGTGTTCATGTAGGCTTGGAGGGGTAGGGCATCCTTGGAGTGTTCATGTAGGCTTGGAGGGGCAGGGCATCCTTGGAGTGTTCATGTAGGCTTGGAGGAGCAGGGCATCCATGGAGTGTTCATGTAGACTTGGAGGGGCAGAAATTTCATAGAGTGTTCATATAGGCATGGAAGGGCAGGGAATCCATGCAGTGTTCATGGAGGCTTGGAAGGTCGGAGCATTCATGGAGTGTTCATGTAGGCTTGGAATGGTAGGCTTGGAGTGGTAGGGCATCCATGGAGCGCTCATGTAGATTTGGAGGGGTAGGGCATCCATTGAGTGTTCATGTAGGCTTGGAGTGGCAGGGCATCCATAGAGTGTTCATGTAGGCTTGGAGGGGTAGGGCATCAATGGAGTGTTCATGTAGGCTTGGAGGGGCAGGGTATACATGGAGTGTTCATATAGGCTTTAAGATGCAGGGCATCCAAAGAGTGTTCATGTAGACTTGGAGGGATGCGGCATCCATAGATTGTTCATGCAGGCTTGACGAGGCGGGGCAACCATCGATTGTTCATACAGGCTTGGAGGGGCACACTATACTCCCAGAATGTTCTTGTAAACTTGGAGGAGAGGGGCATATCCATAGTGTTCATGTAGGTTTGGAGTAGTGGGGCATGCATTAGAGCTCGAAATGGGGGCCTACTAAGTCCAGGTAAACTATTACCTGCTAGAAGTGTATTTTAATGGTATTTGATGCTGTTTTCTAGAATTACAGAAAAATAGCAGGCCATTCTCATTTTTCTATTTCAAGCCTTGATAGAGTGTTCATTTAGGCTTGGAGGGGAAGAGCATCCATAGAGTGTCCATGTAGGCTTGGAGGGTGGGGCATCCATAGAGTGTTCATTTAGGCTTGAAGGGGCAGGGCAGCCATAGAGTGTTCATTTAGGCTTGAAGGGGCAGAGCATCCATAGAATGTTCATGTAGGTTTGGAGTGAAAGAGCATCCATAGAGTGTCCATGTAGGCGTGGATGGGTGGGGCATCCATAGTGTTCATTTAGGCTTGAAGGGGCAGGGCAGCCATAGAGTGTTCATTTAGGCTTGAAGGGGCAGAGCATCCATAGAATGTTCATGTAGATTTGGAGTGAAAGAGCATCCATAGAGTGTCCATGTAGGCGTGGATGGGCGGGGCATCCATAGAGTGTTCATGTAGGCTTGATGGGGCAGGGCAGCCATAGAGTGTTCATTTAGGCTTGAAGGGGCAGAGCATCCATAGAATGTTCATGTAGATTTGGAGTGAAAGAGCATCCATAGAGTGTCCATGTAGGCGTGGATGGGTGGGGCATCCATAGAGTGTTCATTTAGGCTTGATGGGGCAGGGCAGCCATAGAGTGTTCATTTAGGCTTGAAGGGGCAGAGCATCCATAGAATGTTCATGTAGGTTTGGAGTGAAAGAGCATCCATAGAGTGTCCATGTAGGCGTGGATGGGCGGGGCATCCATAGAGTGTTCATGCAGGCCTGGAGAGGTGGAGCATCCATAGAATGCTCACGTAGGCTTGGATGGTCGGGGCATCCATAGAGTGTTCATGTAGGCTTGAAGCGGCTGGGTATTCATATAGAGTTCATGGAAGCTTGAAAAGGCGGGGCATCCATGGAGTATTCATGTAGGCTTGGAGGGGCAGGGTATTCATGGATATTTCATGTAGGCTTGAAGAGGCAGGGCTAATTCCATAGAGTGTTCATGTAGGCTTGGATGGGCGGGGCATCCATAGACAGTTCATGTAGGCTTGGAGGGGCAGGGTATCCATAGAAATTGCAGGCTTGAAGAGGCAAGGTATTCATAGATGGTTCATGTAGGCTTGGACAGGGAGCATCCATACATGTAAAGTGTTCATGTAGGCTTGGATGGGTGGGGCATCCATGGAGTGTTCATGTACATTCGGTTCATGTACATAGAGTGTCCATGTAGGCTTGGAGGGGAGAAGTAATTGCTACTCTAAACATATGGTTCATGGTAGGTGATTTTGAAGCCAACATACTTCATTGATGGCATAACCATAAATTTTATTCATAAATAAATGTTTGTCTATAATTTCCAAATGTCATGAAATAACTCGGCAAACTATATAAATACTATGGTGAAATGATGTCTTAGTCTGTTGCAAACAATTGCTTTAATATTTCATGTATGATTTGTTAAAATAACTGCAATGCAATGAAGTATTATTTAATAATCCTACATGGCAGGATTTGGGCAGGATACTGCTTTGGTAATGCAGACATCCATTCAATGCTTTTTAAAAGCACAGAGGTGGAAAATGTACATCTTAGATTCTGTAAACAGTTACTTGGAGTTAGTTCAAAAGCTGTCAACTTGGCCGTTCTTGGAGAATTTGGTAGATTTCCTTTAGTACTCCATTCCATCACCAACTGCATTAATTATCTGTTTCACATATTTAACTCTGAACCTTCATCATTATTATATAAAGCATACTTGGAACAAGCAGAGGAAAGTAGATCTGGCACTACCAACAATTGGGTCCAGTTCATTAAAAAACCCCTGATATCTCTCAAAAGCTATCACATCTGGGAAAATCAAGGCTGTAAATATCCGAAAGCTGCAGTCAGGTTTATTCTCAAGGAATTGCAGAAGGTATATAAAATGGATTGGAAAAATAATATTGAAAATATGAGTAAGCTTGATAGTTACAGAACCTTCAAAAGCAACTTTGAACAATCATCTACTATATTAAATATCCGTAATAAATCTTTGAGATCTGCTTTAGTTAAACTGCGCATAAGCGCACATCCGCTGCAGATCGAGAGGGGTAGATACTTAAGGCCTAAACCACCCAGATGTGACAGACTTTGTACACATTGTAATATGATAGAATCTGAGCTACACTTTTTACTTGAGTGTAGGCGTCACCTTGATAGAAGAATGGTTTTATTTTCCAAGTTACAGAATGTATCCCCAGGTATACAATCTATGAGCAATGATGCCATGTTTATATATCTAATGCGATCGAAGAATCCAGTTATTGTCCAAGCCCTAGCATTGTATACAGCGGAGTGCTTCTCTACTTATACTGATCGCATTGTCAACCAACGTTAACTGACGAGTAATACTCATTATGTTTATAATATACCCTTCTTGTCACTGACTTGAGTCTTAATGTACAGGTATCATCAGTGCAGAGCTCTTGAATACATTTGTATCAGGGAGTAGCATCTGTTTCTCTATAATATACTATAACAGTACATCTGTATCTGTCATTACATACTAGACAGGTTAATATTTCATATAGATCTGTATCTACGGACCTTGCTGTTACTACTACTGTTATGTTTTTGTCTTGTGTGTAATTGCCTTTGGCCCTCTGTGGCATATCTGTGCAAATAAATGATTCTGATTCTGTATGTTATAAATCACACAAATGTACTGATCAATCAATGTCGGATGTGGCAATACAAAGCAAAAATGTCAGCAAAGTTAGCCCAACATAATTGTTACAACTTGTAACATATATGAATATTTTATACATTGTATACAAATATGCCAGATGCTCAATATGTAACTGAATAGCTGCAACAAAGTACACAAATATATTATATTTGTAGAAATATTGAAATGAATTAACAGTAAATTGTTACAGTGCTATTATTAAACCAAAACACTGTAAAATTGCTTCCAAAATATAATTGCTGGACCTTCAAGTTATTTATGTAGGGGTCACCAAGGATCATTTCCAAATCCAGTTGCCTATATGGTGTGACTGTTGCAGAACAATTTAGTCAATATGGAGGCAAGAGTAGTGATCACTCTGAGACATGCGGTTCCGAATACACACAGGCAATTCTGAGGATAGTTTACTGAGCTTAAATGAAATCTCTGGATCGAAACACAATTTCTGTAAGTGGACTCGCAGTCCCAGGAACAAAAAGCAAAAATGTGCCCAAAGTTATCCCCAATTACCCATTACTCCAAAAGCTAGAGCTTCTATACCTCCCATGTGATTACCAAAAAGGTATCAGTTTGGAAATAGAACTTTTAATTGGTATGAAGGATCATAAAAGATTGTACATCTCCAGTTCTTGAGTTAAGCCACAGCTTGCTGAGAAAGTAAAGCTGCTCTTCTCGAATTCCACTTCAATTTCTGGAAATCCCCCCGAGTTGGCTCAATTCAACACCCTGGTATTTGTGAAGGAGCAATCAACAATATTAAATGCCTCCATGAAATTTACATCACATGTCACTTGCCAGTCATTTCTTCCATTTCACAGGGTAACAGCTGGCCTCTGTTCAAAAAACCTAAGGTAAGATACGAGACCACCCCTGCTACTCAAGATCTCCTTAAGTATCTTTCCTCGACAAACTGGGTAATTCAGAACTTCTCAATTACATCACAGCCAAACTTGAAGAATTTCCCAATTTAAGTAAATGCAGCGGAATGCATTCAAAAGCCACTGAAGGACCTGGACAACGAGCTTAAAGAAATCAACTCCTGTAGATAAGAGAAAGGAGATGACAATATTAAAAGTAAACCAACTTTAAACTTTTGCACTGGATTTTTTAGAAGTTGTGGTGACCACGATACTTCTTCCAGTTTTTATATTTGCGTTCCCACAATTGCTACATTATCTTGTTGACATGAACATCATGGCAGTGATGTCATTTTGATTGCTAACATCACATGAAGGCATTGCTCCAAGCATGTGTTAATGAATTAACCAATCAAATTAAACCTCTCCTTTGGGAAGTATAGTTCTGTGATGTCTTACAGTTTCTACAGAAATCCATACATAAACATTTGATCCTTAACATCAGAAATCAATGTCTGGCATCTCATTGAAGTCAATCAGAGTAGAAGTATTGTTATTGAAAACGTCAAAGCCAAAGTAACAGCCCATTTGATTAGTTTGTTTGTCACCAGCGAAGAAAATAAATCCTCCAGTAAGTTAAAAAGCTATCTCCAAGTAAAAACCAAATATGCCATAGAACCTTATTTAATTCATACTACTAACAAGAAATATAGGGAAAGCTTCTGTCGCTTAAGACTAAGTAACCATAAGCTGCGTGTCGAGACCGGTAGACATTGCAAGCCAAAAATACCCCATGAACAAAGAATTTGTACTCATTGTTCTACAGGAGCTGTTGAAAATGAAATCCATTTCCTCTTGCATTGCCCACACTATGCCGAATTGCGTCAAAAGCTTTTTACCGATATCAAAAGAAATTTTCCACATTTTGAAACTATGTTATCTGATGAAAAATACCATACAATAATGACAAATAATTTTCCGTCTTTATGCGGAACTGTCTGTGGTTATGTTTATCATTGCATGCAGTTACGAACTTAAAACATTGTACATATCCAACTGAATCTGTCTATTATTTATATGTTATATATATATGTTATATCTTTGCACTGCCTTGTATGGGTGTATGCAATAAAGAATTGAATTGAATTGATATTAACAATCAGCCCTTTCTCTCCAAGACAAGCAATCAAAATATAATCAGGACGGGACTTTAAATCAATACTGTGCTGATTTATGTCCCTTTTCTTCGCCCGACAATTAATCGTAAATATCATCAAAAATCTACATCTCAAAATGAACTATACATTACGTACAGTATACATGTGTAAAGGATAAAGATTTTTAGGCGATATTGTGATTCGATCCGGGGTCCTCTTACTTGCCCCACCAACGCTCTACCAACTGAGCTAAAGGGAAGTGCCTCCCGTTACACTCCTCCCCACCTAAATCCTCTCCCCTTCCGACATCACCCAGGTTCTCTGGTCCATAGCCCCACGCTCCATGAACCAGTGGTCACGGCACCAATGTAACGGACAGAGATTTTTTAGGCGCTACCGGGATTCGATCCGGGGTCCTCTTACTTGCCCCACCAGCGCTCTACCGACTGAGCTAAAGGGAAATTCCCTCTAGCTGTGAGCTAGTACAAGCACTGGTGCAAGTGCCTCCCGTTACACATGTAGACTAAATAGGCATCAATAAAAAATATATCAGTATGGTACATAAAATGATAATTATGTACAGGTCAAGGAATTACAACATAATGATTCCAAACTATATACAACTATCTCAACAAAACTCCCAGATGATCAAAAGGATAATGAATTATCAAAGCAAAATTTATTTATTATGTGAATTTTGAGAACAATAATGAGATGTAGCTACATGTAACGTTATATTCTGTCAAATGGCGTTAGCAACAGTTTTGGTGTTCTAAATCCATTAAACAGACATTTTGAAACAGTCTGTCACAGGTATGCTTTGAAAGCTAAAAGAATGTTGTTTAATGAAAATGTTAGCAACATATATGACATTAGCAACTTTTTTATCTGGTGCTCGGAAGTATGTTACTCATCACAAAATTTGGTAATTTTTGTGCACCAGCTTGTGCAATAGGTACTCTCATCTCTATTATTTTTTAGAGGCTACAAAACAGTGTTTGAATTCCTCTATCGTCATCCACCATGACAGATCTGACATTTTCATCTCGCATTATTCCCATTTACCCTAATTTTTTACTACCTCCTGTTTGCATGACGAGTCAGTAGGTGGTCAGATGACTATATGTAATGGTTATAGCTAATTAAGGTCAGTATCATCTGAAATGTTGCTAATGTCATTTTTTTTGCTGTGAAAGATGAAAAAATGACAGATATTGTTACCCTGTATAAGAGAATATAGCAGTCTAAGTTTTAATAGGGAACAAAATATGTCATCTATTATTATGCAAATTAGATAGACAACAATGGTCGCTTATTGGCAGATGTCTCCTAGTTCAACATGTTCAATATATATTCTTTTATTTATTAAGTAAAAACAACCTGTTTACATCCATTTATGAGAGAATGCTCTCCCTATAACCCCGTGCTGCAGAAATACATGTATCTGACTGATCAATGCAAACTATATGCATGCACCATGGCACATACATCAGCTGTACAGGCTGTGAGAAGACTTAGTGCACATTTTCCTATCTCATTATATGCCAATTTGTATATTATATACACAGTAGTCATTACTATGTAAATATCCATAAATCTGAAAAAATTACAGGACCATCTGCAAATTTGAGAATGAGGAAATAAAATTTTTGATGTGCCTTTGAAGCATCAAATTTCAGATAGTGTGACTTTGCTCGATCCCTAAGCTCACTTAGTGACTCAACTACATGTCATTGAACAATTCATTCTTATTTTGTCTCAATCTTTGTTAATTAACCAGGCCATGAGAGGGATTACATTTTATTACATGTAATCTTATTATAGGTAGTATTTCTGCACTAATATAACATTATATATTAATTTGTCAAGGGTGATGTCTGTTTTGGCTCAGCAGGCCCAGACTGTTCCATCTGCATGTAATATAGTGTAGAGATCTAATTGATCCTCATCATGAACCACAATAATGAATACTTACATCCAAAGTTCTTTGCCCATTGTTCTGTGGAGTTTAATGTGTTTTACACTGGCAATCAGAATTGTGCCAGCTCTTCACATTCAAAAAGCTAGATATGCTGCATGGTCTCGTCTATTCAATGCAGATGATCTCACAAGTATTCTCATTCCAATTAGACACCCGTATGAACTAACAGAAACTATTAGATTGAGAATCCATCAAACTGACTATGCTGTAATCTGCATCTCATATGGAGGAGTGTAAAGCCTTACTGACCGACTTCTAGACTGACCGTATTATGGCCGGACTGGACATTGAAGAATTAGATTCCTGGAGTGGACAGTGGGAATGAATCCAGCCCAGTATGGCCCAGTGAGCGCAGTAAGCCAGTAATTACACCCCTGTATGGTATAGTGTGGACAATACATTAACAGTATAGTCACCCTCCTGCTGTCTGCCTTAATTGGATCAAACAGCCATTCTGTTTAATTTCGCCAAGAAATTAGCTTGCAGCACTGTCATTATAAGATGCCAGTGGGGGAACTCTAGCATGTCTAGTGCAGCCAGCAGTTGCTGTTAACCTTCATCTGGGTATGCTTAGAATGGCTGCTGGCTTCATCACACACACTAATAACCATCACTATATACTGTTTATGTGGTAAACCATTAACAGGTTATCTTCCTGGAGTAATTAGATATCAACCAAAAATAGATGAATATAAGATCATGCAAATATTGTGGAGGCAACTGTAATCGACAATATTCTGCCTTACATCATCATATATGCAAACCTAATTTCGGGGTTTTCTATTATTTTTTCAATTGTTAGGCCCACACGTCCCCGATATTCAAATCAAACACCCGATATTCAAATCAAACAAATTCAATCACGGAGTAAAACAGAAGACTGGCAATACAAGAGATGAGGGTGTGGAAGCTAGGCATTTTCTTATTATATGCCAATTTGTTATTATATACCAGTAGTCATTATATGTAAATATCATAATCTGAAAAAATTACAAACAATTTGGAATGAAAATAAAATTGTCCTTGAACATCAATCAATATGTATTGCTCGATCCTAAGACTAGTGACTCAACTACATGCATGAACTCATTATTTCTCCTTTGTTAATTAACCACCAGAGGCATATTGTAAAGGGAAAATGCAAAGGTTTTCTTTTCCTTATATTCTCTAAGACTTAAATAGTAATAGTAATGTAGACCCATCTCTTCCGTCAGCTTCTCCAGTCTGTTGGTATATCTCGAAACCGAATATGTATGGGGTGTTATGGAATTTCCCATTGCATATGTCACTTGTTTGACATTACAGCTAGAGATATATCACATCTTCTATCCTGCAATGAATTATAACATAGTGTCTTCGGTATAGACTGTGTATTACTTGAAGGATATCACAAACAATGAAAAACAAGCAATGACAGCTTCTAAATGTGATTTCATCTGGGGAACCAACTTTTTGAAAGCTACTAGCGGCACATTTGCATTTCATCTTTAAGCTAATGCATTAATGGACTAGTCTGATATCCAAAGTGCTGCCTAGCTAGAGTGCAATACAGTGTGTGCTATGGGAATGCCTGGTGTAACAATTAATGTAACATTCTTTGCCATACATTAACAGTGGTGCCACAAGTTGTTGGCATGAGCAATTACTCTGAATATTTCAGGCAAGCACTGTGATTAGATGCTTTCTACAACATATGCCTCTTAATGTTGTACAGCATTTTACAAATTTTCCTCTAAGTGAAACAATCCCCAAGCTACTAACATATCAAATCATGAACAGCCGAAACATAGAACATAATGAAGTGAACTGATGTTGTGGTAATTAGACATAGGAACAGTTCACAAGTTTGCCAAGTAATCAGCTCCTGGTTAGAACACCTCAAGTCCAGTTGGCTTACCAAGGATGTAATTTGGTTCTCATTATTCAAGGGAGCTGTCCAACATTGAGTGAAGGACCTGACCCAATTAGCTCGCTCATGCACTAACACATCAGCCATCAATGCCCAAGACATGGCCATATAAATTGGCAATATTTCTACTACTGAGACAAACTCAGAGCAAATACATACTCACACGCCATGCCAAAAAATTATCATAATAGCAGGTCAACGAATTTTGTCCGCCATGGTAGCCAAAGAGAAACACACCAATATTAGTAAGCAATCTAAGAGTTTTGTAGTTTCAGATTACAATCCCTCCTTGACTCAAATTACTTTCACAAATTAATGACATTTGCACCTGCTGAAACTGTAACACATCATGCACATCAATGCCCAAGACATGGCCATATAAATTCGGCAATAGTTTCTACTACTGAAGACAAACTCAGAAAGCAAATACATACATTACATGTCACACGTCCAATGTATTCATCAATTTGAAAATTATCAAATTTTAATCGAACATTTGCTGAGATAGAGATCTAAACGAATTAAAGATTGTCTCGAAACTGATGTGGTTATTCATTGTCTCTTGATACATAGTATACCAAGTTTCAAAGAACAGAAATGGTATCAAAGATAAACACCAATGGCCGCCAAGGTTTACTGTCTAATCGATGTATACCAAATTTTACATTGAGCACTTGAACCGTATCAGAGATATAGATCATTAATGATTTCGCATAAATTAAAGATGGCCGCCCATCCTTCCCGCCACTCAGAGGAACCGATGTGGTTATTCATTGCAAGTCTCCTGATACATCGATGCTGGATACCAAGTTTCATATAGAACACTGAAATGGTATCAAAGATATATATCATTGAAGATTTTGCATAAATTAAAGATGGCCGCCAAGGTTCCGCCCAATCAGAAACGCCATTTATCTAGTCTATTGATGCTTCGATGTTCAAACATCTGAAACTGTAACCAACCATGCAGCTATGATTTCAATCGGACTTCACGATAATGGAACAAGATATATGATCTATAAAGTTTCACACTGAACAGAGAAAACCTAAGATACACAAGATTAAGATTTCGCATAAATTAAATATGGCCGCCAAACAACCAATGAGGTCCAGATTCAATAATAGCATATGGATGTGCAGTGCAAGTTTGGGGTGCCTAGGGTAAGTTCTGATATCTTGGTAACAAGAAACCTGTGATGGTTTCGCATAAATTAAAGATGGCCGCCAAAGTTTCTAACCAATCAGGTCCAGATTCAATAGGGTTCTGGGTCACAAGCATACGGATGTGCACTGCAAGTTTGGTGTGCCTAGGGTAAGTCGTTCTGAAGATATCTTGGTAACGAGAAAGGTGTGACGGACAGACGGACGGACGGACAGACAGACGGACAGACGGACAGACGGCCAGACGGACAGACGGACAGACGTACATGACGACGACAATACCCTTCGGCCAAATTTTGGCCGAGGGGTAAAAACTGACCACTTCCGAATAGTTTGTGCAGGTCAGTTCAGAAAAACGGACGTTTTCGTAAATTAGAGTCCCCATATTAAATGCCCATACCGTTCGACAATGAAAGGTCACAATACATCGACTGTGGTGTTTCTTTAATTTTGTGATATTTATCCCAGACAGCAATCGTAAATGATATAAGATCAACAACCACGAGACATTCACTATACTTTGTGTGTAGAATGAAGCCTAATATACTTCGCCGAAGTTCAGTGGTACGAACACGTGTGGTCGAGGAGAACCCCCGAAGCAAAACCCGGGAAATGTTTGTTGTGCGTTTAGATTTGTCAGGCGATAATTCGCAATTGATCAAAGGATAAATAAAGCATTCTTTCTGCTCTTTAACCATTAAATTAGGTTCGAATAATTGACTGCAATGATCGGCTGACAATGAAGAGATTAGTTTCATCGGACGCCCGGCCAATTTAAACTCACAAATTCGCGTATATCCTTGTATCAGTACATACGGGACAAGGGCATATTCTGTCACTTAGACATTCTGATATTTTCTTTATTTTCTCTCCAGGACATGCTTGAACTCTTGCAGAATTTTTGTCATGGCCGAGAAGACTAGGCTCAACTATCGCGGTGACGCCAATGATGTTTACGTGAAAATATATAACGATTTAATGAAGAAACACAGATTCTGTCATTTTCAGATTGAGAATCAAACCTAATAATTTCTTGATTGCTCTTTATATGGAAATATTGTGGAAGAGCTTTTCAAACTGTTTATGTCAATGAAACGAACAGCAAATTAAGCAAGCGCCCGACACTATCTGAAGACCCATATCAGGGCCAACTCGTCTGAGACGATATACAATTTTCCCAGCTGGAACGAGCTCATCCCGACATGAATAGCGGCTAAACGAAAGACATGAATTGCTTGCCCATTCTAACAATTCACTGTATCCCTTCGATTCTTTATTAACAAATGTATGAAAATACTTTCATAGAATTAGGTGGGGTCTGTGGACATGGAAGAATGAAAGTTTCAACATGCCACGTGTTGGTTGTACATTTTCCGCCATACGGAGTTGCAATAACATCACGTGATCAATACTTGGATAGCATGGCACGTGGGCCAATTACTTTCGCTTGTACACGTTTCCCGCTTCATAATATATTCAGCCAACACAACCTCAATGTATTATGCCTTCGTAACAGTGAGATCACGACTCTCATGAAAAATAAAAAAAATAAAATTGATTCAATCTGTTTCAGATGTAAATGTATTCTGGAATATTTCTGACGAAAGACCGATCGATAGATGATGACGAAACAGCCAAATGTACAACCGTGTTTTTATCTAATATTACCTCATGGGTTCAGCAAAATTAATTCACATTTCAGACTATAATTTAGAGAATAAGTATAGATAGAAAACCTATTAGTTTATTCCATCTTTTTATTTTTTTAACTTTTAATCTCAACCCACTATTCCGACCTCCGCCCTCAGACCTCCGACCTCAGTTGTTATCAAATTACCGCCTATGATCTCGGCTGTCTTACGTAAACGTCTCTTCCGACATTCAACTTTTGTGTCAATAATCAAGTCAGAAGTATACCGTAATATCTTCACTAATAGTGTAAAAAAACTCACTCAAAAATTCTAATTTTCAATGACTTTCAAGGCCTTTAATTTTCAATATAAAAATTATGCACTTTTACAAACTTTTAAGGACCCATGCGAACCATGAAACAATGACACCGTGCACAATGACGCCGTTCCACGCTTTTTATACGGCTGTAACGAAAGTACCGAATGACAACCACCCCTTGGGATCCCCTTTAATCGATCACTGCTTGTGTTCTGACACGTGACTACTGTGAAATCGAAAGTTACATTGTGTTTATGTGTGCGGTTCACTTACCTGATGGAATCCAACGCTGTAATTTTCCTGGAATGAACTATGATAATCCGTGAGACAGACAATGCCTCGAAATCCCGGTGAAGTTATCTCAAACGATCAGTTGGAACGGTGAGAGGGACCCTGGTGAGCTACTCGCTTCGCTGTGAATGACGTCAGTCAGGAATCCGGAAGTCGGTTCCAGTGAATATGCAGATTAGGGACAGTGAACTTTGCGGTCGTCGTATGAATTAACTAGAGGGAGTTGGAAGCTGAGATTTACCAGTTATGTCCGTTATGAATTATGGTTTGTTCCTCCATAGCCATATTTATCCAGCGAAGTCCAGATAAACTGATCGGGAAGTGTGGTAATCTGAAATAAAGAGGGCGCTGTCATTTTCGACGTCTGTCCCTACCTTTATCCACAGAAGAGCGGTAGCCCTATATAAGCCGGACTCCCACGGAAACGAGGCAGACCAGCAGAAACATCGAGGTGAGAGCACACGCCAAATCTATTGGGGAGAAGAAATCCAATACATTGCCGGGCCGGAGAAAGGCCGCCGCCGAATTGGAGAAGTACCGCCGCCGAATTTGTGCCGCCGCCGGGCCGGGACCAGGCCGCCGAATATTATAGCATCATCATTGCATACATTTACACACACTTACATTCACATGTCCGGGCTGTGTTTACTCTGCTTCGATCTCTATCCGCCTTCAACCGTATCGCACAGTTGAACGGATATTGCGCTGGGAGTTAAGAGTAAAGACACTTCTCGTCAATGGTTATTCTTATTCTCTACCTACGCTAGTACGGGCTCAGCTCTGGGAATTAACTAACGGCGTCAGTGTCGATAGCATGGCCATACATTAGCCGCATCTCTCCTTGCCTTCAACTGTATCGCACAGTTGTTCAGGGATTGCGCTGTGGTTAGTGTATCTATTAAGCTATATCCGGTAGGGGATGCGAGTCCCTGTGAAGAGGATATAGTTAAACCAAACCATACACAGTTCCTACATAAACAATTATTCATGCACACATATACTTAATACACAACCTACGGGTTGAAATACATTCACGCTAACACCCACAAGCTATAGGTTCGAGCCTACCCAGGCAATCGTACGATAAACGATTATCCATTCACGGCCCTATAAGCATACAGTTTCTCATCAACCTGTACATATATTGAGTAATTCACGGCCAATGATAGATTACTACTGTCTCATACAGTAGTATATAGAGGGGGAATCCTGGACCTGATGCCCATCTATTGCGGAAGACCCTGCAGTAGTATAGAGAGAGGGTTCAAGGGTCAACTGACCATACAGTAGTATAGAAGGAGGGTTCCTATACTAGTTGACCATACAGTAGTATAGAAGAAGGGTTCCTATACCAGTTGACCATACAGTAGTATAGAGGGAGGGTGCCGATTCCGGGTGCCCATACAGTAGTATAGGAAGAGGGTTACTAGACCAGGTGCCTGCCTATCCACCGTGTGTTATCGATGTCCGATCCTATGTGGACCGTGTAGCCGTGAACTCTAGCCTTGATGATTCATCCTTGGAGCCGGGCCGCGGAGTGAGTCGCCGTGAGCGGGGTCGCTGAAGCCTGGGGGTGTATTCCTACGAGGGGTGCCGTCTGCTGCTGTGGTGAGCCGTGCAGTTGAATAGTCCTGCGGTGTTACAGAGAGACGGGCCGGTGCCGTAGAAGCCTTTGTACTGTGATAGTACTGTCGTGCCCAGGCCGTCCGCATCCATTGACGGTTATCAACGCTTGGAGGGGCTTAGTCGTGTAAGACGAGACACGACGACGACGAGAAGTCCATACCACCCGAGGGAGGAAGACCGGGGGAAGGAAGACACACATCGGACATAACCACGGAGGGGCCTAGTCGTGTAAGACGAGACACGACGCAGTGTTCATCCATACGGGAGTGAACGAAGACCTGGGGAAGGAAGCTAGACGCTGGATCCTACTGCAAAGCCCTGGGGAAGGAAGATAGAAGCTGGACCCATCCATGAGAGAGCCGGTCGTGACCAGACTGTGGCTGTGACCAGGCCTGCTCGCGTTATAGCTAGGGCTATATATATTTTGTATATATTTTCTATTGAACTTCGGTTAATGATAACTATAAGAGTACAGATAATTCATAGAGTAGGGATCTTCTTTGCAGGGATTGTACGCTACCACGGTTTGAATCCTGTATACCTGCTCAAAGAATTATATGTCAGTATTGCATTAATTTGTTTTGGTTGTCATTACAGGTCTTCCTTTCCAACCTCCTTGATCCAGACAAGGTGACAGGTTGAATCGAACTCCCTCGTTGGCCAGGATCAGTGCCCGAGTGCGTTCCCAGTAGCCTGACAGTTTGTCTTGGGGACCCTGCGCACTCTGTGGATCTGAAACATCCATTATCCCACGTTATAGAAGTAGAAACGTTTCACGGCTATGAAGATTCCGAAGTCACGGTTAATCCTGCACATCACAGCTTTCCTTTCATGATAATTATATCTGAATAATATCCTCGTTTCTATTTTATTCAGGGGTGATTGAAGAGAATAAATCTGTACTATTGCTTGCTCCTAAAAAGTTGAATACAAGAGCGCAAACTTCTTTCGGTACATGCATCACCGCGAATTCCACGGCCGTAAAATATTCTGAATCGCCGCGTTCGTTGGAAATGATACGTTTCTAAATTATTTTTGTCTGAACAGTACAAAATATGTTTTCAGTATCATAGCTGGGAATCTCAACATTCGTGTCTTCGGAAAAAAAAATCCGAAGTCGGACCCAAACAGGCGCGTTTTTGGTTTTAGGGCGAGGCGCACATGCCATACAGTCTCCAAAATTGGGGTTGGGGTTGATCGTAAATCTCTAGCCCGCGACTAAGAAAATCCGTGGTTCAAATGTCCGGTCAAACTTCAGCATTATATTTTTTTGAGACCGAATGAAACGTAACTTCCAGTTCTTCATTTTGATATTTTCAGTATAATATCAAATGTATGCTCTCTTCAATCGGCAATGTTTAATATCGCACGTTCCCGTAAACCGGCAATATTCCCAATTTAATGACCACGAGAAGTCGCGGTTTAAACATTGGATACATTTTGTTTGAGACATAATGAAAATCAACTTAGTTGTTACAATTGGTTATGTTCATAATGCTCAAAAAGTTTGCAAGGTTTATCAAATACTAATTCTAAGGAAACTCGTTGATCTGGAAGTTTTTCCATCGCACAACTACATAATATTATCAATTTCGCGACCACGATAAATGGGGGATTTTCGAATAGTTAAGGACCGCGGTTTTTCGCGAATGGGCGGTTTTCGATTACTTAGGGAACAGTGTCACGTGACTTGGCCAAAAATGCCCGTTTTCGAATTTACTTAGGGTCGCGAATACTTAGGGAACTTACCGTAATTTAAGTGCATAGGAGTTCCAGATGACAGTTAGGCACACACATATTCCCATTTGGTGAAAGAACATGTGCAAAGTGAAGTGGTACATGTACCATGGCGGAAAAACACATGGTCTCTGACACAGTAGTAGCACCTGGAGTCTAATGGGTCAAACTTCAGTTCTCCATTCAGGAGACACATTGTCTGTCACAGCTGTACCACCTGGAGTCTAGTGGGTCAACAATCAGATCCATTCAGGAGACACATTGTCTGTCAGAGCTGTACCAACTGGACCTAGTGGGCCATCAGTTCTCCATTCAGGAGACACATCATCTGTCACAGCTGTACCACCTGGAGTCTATAGTGGGTCAAACATCAGTTCTCCATTCAGGAGACACATCGTCTGTCACAGCTGTACCACCTGGAGTCTATTGGGTCAAACATCAGTTCTCCATACAGGAGACACATCGTCTGTCACAGCTGTACCAGCTGGAGCCTATAGTGGGTCAAACATCAGTTCTCCATTCAGAAGACACATCGTCGGTCACAGCTGTACCACCTGGAGTCTATAGTGGGTCAAACATCAGTTCTCCATTCAGGAGACACATCGTCTGTCACAGCTGTACCACCTGGAGTCTATTGGGTCAAACATCAGTTCTCCATACAGGAGACACATCGTCTGTCACAGCTGTACCAGCTGGAGCCTATAGTGGGTC